>BQNB010041307.1:0-46851 GCA_026074375.1 Tanacetum coccineum
ATAAAAATAAAACAAATAAAAACAAATATTTGAGGAGATGGTTTGATGGGGTGGCGTAAGGGAGACGGCTCAACATAGCCACATCAGTCTGAGGATCAGACCTGCTCCGATACCATGTAAAATGGTATTACTTTTATTGATTTCGTGTGACATTACAAAGAGAACATATATAATATATAAGGAGCATATACAAGCTATGATTCCATATAGGTAGCCGTTAATAAAGTTCACTGAAATGATTCCCATGTCAGCAAAATAAAATGAAAAATAATACTAGTATCTAAGTAGCCGTTAATAAAGCTCTCTAAATAAAATTAGTATCTCATTTACTTGTACCAAATGTACAATTACTCATCTTTAATGTACGTATTTCCCTTTTCATAATTTTTGTTTAATTGCTATAAACGACTAAAAGGAAAAAAGGGAAATGTATTAACATGCTCATTTTATCATCTAAATTAGCATTTGCTAGCTTAATTTTATGATCAAAATTTATGTAAAGAAATACAAAAAAAAAGAACACAAGTTATTAAATTAATAGTCTTGTGTAACCCCTGAAGAACTAGCTAATATCACTTCTAGTCCCTCACTTAGTTTTGACCTCTCAAACTATTATAGAACCTCATGATAAACTTCTCAGCAGCCTCGTCAACTTGATCACCATCTTCATCACCGTTATTTAAAGCAAAAGGTGAGTCCGTTATCCTCAGCTCCTTAACCACAGGACTCTTCCCAAATCGCGACAAAGCTGGTGATGCAGTGGTGTTTTTTAGTATCTCTAAAGCCTTCACAATTACATCATTTGCATCAAGGTGGTAGTTTAATTTGTTTTGGTTTTGAGGGGTGGCTGTGCAACTAAACTCGTTTTCGTCATCTGACGGGGGAGGTGGAAGGTGGCGAGGCAATGTGGCAACAACCCAATTGTGGTGGTGGTGGAACAAGAGTTTGTGTAATGATTTACTCGCAATTTTTCCACGTTTGATCATCATGTTAAGACTGGCGGTGAATTTTGCTTTTGAAATGCCTTTTTTTAACATGAAGAACATGACACGAATCAAGTTCCATGCTTTTTTAGTGATTATTGGTAAATTTTGTTCCATTCACTCTCTAAGGTTTTGGTTACTTTTTGAGAGAGGAATAGAGATGTTGATGATAAAAGGAAGAAGTGGGCAACGAGTATTTAAAGAGAAAAATGAGAACATGAAAAGTGCACAAGTTTGACAAAAGTATTAAATTAAAACATGTTTTGATGCGGTTATTCAAAAAACGTGTTGGATCATCAGGAGATACCGTAATTGACTGTATATTCTAAGAGACCAAGAAAACATATACATACTAGGTGAGGAGATAAAAAATTAAATTCCATTTGGATTGATTGGATCTTTGATCATAAACTTGCTTGTAAAAACACATTGTGATTCTGTTTTTTCTTTAGCTTAATAAAATTTCCGTCGTTCAAGAAAGAAAGCCTAACTCAGATCGCCTCGTTTGCATTTTTAACTATTAAGTATTTATATTGACTTATTGTCTCGAATTAAATCGTGTCAAGTTGACCATAAATACAAAAATACTGAGTTGATTATTGCCACTCAAGGTAAGTTTATTTTACTTTATATACAAAGTAGGTTTTATTTATAAATATTTTGTGATCCATGGCTTTGATCAAATATATTATTGTGATCACGTTTTAAACGGTCCAAATAAGTACTCCATGTTGTGCTCACCCTTTAGTCTGAGCCCTAGGTGTAGTAACACCATAACATCAAATTTTTGCCGCCACATCAGCATAACATCAACACCAACACCACTTCTCTTATCATAACACCAAATAACACCACTCACTTCTTTATTTTCATAAAACCCCCTAAACAATTATTTCATTCTTTTAACAAACTAACAATTTCATTCATAATTAAACATACAAATTACATTAAAAAAAACACATTACGAAATAAAAAAAAACGTTACGAAATAAAAAAAAACATTACGAAATAAAAAAACTACTCGTCTTCGTCATCCTCGTCACCCAAATCATTTCTCATTTTGTTTTTGATTAATCGTTTTTGCTTCTTGATCCAATAGGCGTCGTCTATCGTCAAATCCTTGGTGCTAGTAGCTAGAAACCTCAACTACTCCAACCGCATGAGTGTGCGGTCTTTTTCGGCTTGAGCTTCGGAAAGCCTTTCGACGGCTTCCCCGATATTCAGACGATGCTCCCTGCTCCTTTAGCTCCTCGAATTGGGCCGATCTCGCTGTACTTTCACCGATGGCTCGCCGTTGCGTCGGATTTGATTTTCTTGGCGGGCCGTGGTTTGCCGGGAGCGGAGTTAGGTCGTGCATCGTGGACCGAAATGGATCCTTCCTTGGCTCAGCCCTGGGGACGTCTCGGTAGTCAACTTGTTCCGGTGCGTCCCATTTCGGGTGGAATCTCAAAATGGCCCAAGCATCTTCTTGAGAAAACGCCGACCCTCTTATGACTCGTCACCGGTAAATATTTTGAGGGCCCGTTTTTTCGTTCAAATAATCCACATCGTTTTCGCCACTTTTCCCCAAACGTTTGGCCCGTTTGTACGCGGCGTTGAACTTTTGGCAATTGGCATTCAACGTATGCCATTTGCTAGTCAACATATCCTTCGTACGTTTTTGAAATTTTTTCGAATTGAACTCGTTCAAAAACCGGATAAACCATAAGTTGTTCATGCTTTTGTGACCTTCCGACATTATTATCTTCGGAAACGGCCACGTAACATGTTGCAAGCAATTCTTCTTCGACCGGTAGCCAACGGCCCGCTGCTACCGGCTCTTGGGGCTCGTCTTCAACATTTTTTCCCCTTCGGGCCATTTTTTTCTTGCGACCGCCTTTTTTTGGCGAATCGACTGTGAGGTTGGAGTGAGTGTTTGGGGAAGATTTGAGTGAATGATGGTGGGTTTTGTTGTAGATTATCTAAATCACGGTTTAGGATTTGTGATTGTTGCCATCGAAAAAAAAAGCTTGTTGTTGTTCTTAGTCTTGGTATTGTTGAAACTGTTCCGGCGTCATCGACCCGGTGAGGAGATTCATGAAACTGTTGTTGGGAAATTCAGACATTTTTTTGATTGCTAAAAAGATGTATGTTTGTATTTGAAGAGTGGTGAATTTGTATGTGATTTTGTATTTGGTAATGTGTTGTATATATAGTGAGTTGAGTGAGGGGGGTAAAATGATTTTTTTTTTAAAATCAGCCGTTTTAGGGGGTAAAATGAAATTTTTTTAATTTTTAATTTTTTTTATAAATACTAGCCGTTAGGGCAGTTAAAATGGAAAATTTTCAAAATTGGAGGGACGAAAGAGTAAAATTCCCAAATTTAGCCGTTTTAAAGGGGTTTGGTAAATGATTTTTTTTTTATTACACTCAAGGCGCGTTAGGCCGGCCCAACGCAGATTAACCCAACTGAGTTGGGCAACGCATTGATGGGGTGTAGTATAGGCCGGACAACGACGTTTTGCCGGGCGTTATTACACCGAGTGCTCTTAGACTTATTATGTCATACTAGTATCATTTTATAACCACTATATTAAAAGAAATGAAAAAAAAAGTGATTTCCAAGAAACAGTTACACTGTACTTCTCACAAGCAAAAAGTGATCGACTTCCAAAAGAAAAAGAAATTGTGACTTCCAAGACTATACATTTAATATACACTATATTTCTCTTTTTCTTCTTCATTTCATCATTCTTCTCCATTTCAAGTTCTGCAACAGGTAATGTTCATTCGAATACCTCTTAAAAACTGATTTGGTGTGACTTTTCAAGAAAAGCAAACATTTTTGAGGGGGCACATGTAGCAACCGCGAGATTTGATCAGGTTAGAATGTGCTCTTAGATTTTAATTGTGTGTTATTTTATGTGAATTTATGTGATTTGATGAATTATTTTGACGAGAAATAAGAAGTTTATGAGCTTTGCGTGTATGAGATTATTTTTGATAATTTGATGAATCATCTTATAATTACGCTTGACGCATGAGATTTTAAGCAAGTGTGAAAGAAAATATGGAAGTTATGTGTAACTTTCCATAATTAGAAAGTGAATTTAGAAATGAAATTATATTTTTAGAAAGTGCGGTAATTTACGTTTAAATAAAAAGGTATAGTTAAATGGACTTAAATAATTACAAAAATTTAAGGTAATGTTTAAACAAAACTAATTAATAAAAAAAATATAAAATTATAAAAAAAAAGAAAAAAAGAGGGAGGGCCGGTTGGAAAAAAAAGAGGAAAAGAAAAGAAAAAAAAAGAAAAAAAAAGTTTTAGTAAAAGTAGGTTTGGGCTAGTATAAAATACATAAAAAAAAAACCTAAATCATATCTTCCTCCTTCTTTGATTGCCGGCAACATCAAGAAGAAAAAAAAATTTGTATTCAAGAACTTAAGGTAAATAACCTAAACCTTGTTAATTATTGTTTTGATTAAAATCTAGTTGATGGATTAGGTTAATTATAGAAAAATTAATTAGGGTTTATAAAAATTGGGGGTTTTAATAAATTACTGATTTTAATGGGTAATTAGTGTTATGGTGATGCTTAATGCATGATGATGATTATATTAATGGTGGTTATGAGTTAAGTCGGTTTAATTTTCGGTATTGAAATTCTGGCAGGAATAGTTTGTCCAAAATTCACGTCGCAATATCTCCTAGATGGAGAATGCAATTGAACTGATTTTTTTTTAAACTGTAGCTTTTCGAGTCTACTTTTCAGAAAATCCGGCCCCAACAGTTTTTGAGGTCGGGAAGTCGGTCAAATATCAGTTGCAAGACTCGTCACCAAAACTGCGAATTTTCTGACTTTTGATTTTGAATTTTTATAAAATACTTAGACTTCATACTGGAAGCTAAAACTTGGTTTGTGGTTAATTCATATATTGTGTGAGGTCTCTGAATTTTTTTAGAAAATAATAATAATTTTAAAGTGGTCAGCTTGTACCAAACTTTTGGGAGGTCAGTTTTTCGGGCAAATCTGGGTCAGTTTGTGAAAACAATTTTCTAATTGAGGTTTATAAAAGGGTAGGGTTTATGGGGCAACTTTTGGGGTCTCATAAGACATATAGGAAGTCTGTAAATTTTTGGTAGAATTTTTGGACACCATTTGGTTGGGGTTTTTGGTCACACTTGTCGGGTGAAAAATATACATTTTATGCAGAAAATTTGTAAAGGGTGAGGTACAAGTGTGTAAGGTATAAAAGGTTAAAAAGTGTTACAAAATGATAAGAAAATGCGGTAGGAATATGACTAGAGTATAATAATCCATCAATTAGGGTTGATACGTTGGTTTAAGCATTTTAGTTTGCCAATTGTAACGAAAGTTTATATGTTATAGTTTTGAGCAAGGAGTATAATTGCTTGTAGCAGCGCAGCAGGTGAGTGTCATAGCCCCTATCTTTTCTAAGATTTTTCATTGGGGTGAAAACGATGCAATGAGTATTGAATGTTTTATTACTGTGATATTTGATGGTTGAGTTGAAAAATGCTTGTGCTATTTATGACTATTACTTTGCTATGTGTTGATTTGAGTTAATGACAAGTGGAGCAGGGTTGGATTGGATCGTTGGATCATTCCTTCCTCACTTGGGTTGAGCCGAGCTTCTTTCGAACTGAACTATTTTGTTTGAGCTATATTGATGTAAACTGTGTTGAATTGGGCTGAATGATTTGTAGTATGTGATAGTTCATGATATGCTATGCAACTTTTTATCTTTATCACAGTAATGTTTGAATTGTCTTTGAAATGTTTTGAGGTTGGTGTCTAAAACCTATGACATCTCACCAACCTAGTGTTGACGTGTTTTAGCATCGTTTTCAGGTACTTCAAGTAATAAGCATTGAGGCTAGGAGAGTTGCTAGTGAGACCATAAGATGCAAGTTGAAGATCTATGATTTTGCTATGCTGTTTTATTTGAACAATATGTTGATTTGATTTTTAGACTTTGTTTTGATATTGTAAGACTTGTACGGATGGCAACCCCTATCACCCTTACATTGTCGTTGGATTGTGGATGTTTTCATGACACGTTGTGTCTTTGCATTTATTACCCTATTTAGTATTTCTCTATAAAGATACCATGTGCTATGTTAATATCCTATTATGTCGCGCCTTGCGTTTCCGCCTTGGCGGGGTGTGACAGATTGGTATCAGAGCCAGGTTATAGAGAATTAGGTGGTTGAACCTAGACTATAACCTAGGAGTCCTGGAAGTAAGCTTGCGTATTAGGGTTTCATGTTTATCGTAGTGAAACTAGGTTAAATTTGCCTTAATTTATGCACCTTGTTTCTCCATTTTATTATCCTTCTTGATTAATTGGAATATTTGTTATTAATATCCATTTTGAGTATCAAATTGATATGTGAAATTTGGTGCTATATGAAATGCATGCTATCATTGAGAGGTGTAGTTTGGAAGTAAGTACACGTGTGCAAAAGACGCAGTTATAATTATGGTGGCCAACATAATTATAAAGGTATCACACACGTGGACTTGTGACCTTAATGCAATTATCAATGTCTTGTTGTTTATTCTATGTTTATGTTCTGATTTAATTGCGAATATGTTTATATATACATGCATTACTGTCGGTTAGTATATATTGTTCAGTGTTAGGATGATAGGTTAGGAAACCCTATACTTCCTGGCTTAATTTAATTCGGTTCAAAATTGTCAGAAATGGTGAATACTAGACAAATGGCGATCAGCCCATCATTAGGACTCTCATAGCTGGAGACAGTCTTCCGAACATCATTCCCCAGATTGTCAACCAAGTGACTGCAAATGTCAACAATGCTCAGAATGCCAATGGTGACCCAAGGAATAAGATGGGAAGGGAGGTGCAGTGGCACTTACTCGTTGGTTTGAGAAAATAGAAACGGTGATTGACAATAGCGGCTGTCTAGATAACCAGAGGGGAAGATTGGCTGCCAGACTTTGGTGAATAAAGCACTAACATGGTGGAAAGGTCAGGTACAGACAGAAGGTTAGAGATGCATGCTATTGGCATGACTTTGGAACGATTTTCATCAATGCTTTGAGAAGGAGAGTTTAGTCCTGGAGCATGAATTGGAAAAGTGGTATTGGCAACTTTGGAACAATAGAAATGGTGGGAGACAACCATGCTGCTCTAACACGACAGGTTTCCACGAGCTAGCTTGATTAGTGCCATATGGTGACGCCGGAGTATCAGGATAAGGTTAATTTGCAGGTCTTGCACCGGAGATCAGAGGATGGTTTGAAGGCAGTTTCATCCGGAATGGAAAACTATTCAGGTTGCTGTTTACAAGAGTAGTATTTTGACTGAGGAGGCGATTAGCTGTTGGGATATTCTGGTCAAAAGAAAAGACAAGAGAAAGCGTATGATCAAGGATAGTAAGTCGTCGGGGTTGGGAGGGACAACAAAAGGTCAAAGGTAAGTAGCGGGGTTTGCGGCGGCTCCTCCTAGAAAGAGTATGTGGATATCCAAGGTCTGCAACAAGTGTAATGCTCTCACCCCTGTGGGGGGATGTAAGTTGTGCTTTAATGGTCAAAAGATCGGGTTTCACTTTGCTAAGTATTGTCGGGAACCCAAGTATGTTGCTCCGTTGAATGCTGTGAAAGGAAATCAGAATCAAAGGGTCTGTTATGAGTGTGGGAGCCCAGACCACATCAAGCCTACATGTCCTAAGTTAAATCGTGCACCTGGTCAATCTGGTAATCAGTTAGCTATTGAAGGGACCGAATATAACCGGTGGTAGGTAGGATCAGGTTCGCGGGAGTGGGAATGCGTACAACGCTAATATGAATGCTAATGAGGGCTGTACAGGATCGAAAAGTCGTGACGGGTACATTTCTTTAAACGATCACTTTGCTTCAATACTTTTTCGATTATCCGGCGCTTCGGGATTTTAGTTTTTTTTCTTTCTGAATTTGCAACTTGTTAAATTTGTCCCTGGATTGTTAGTTCCCGGTTATGTGATTGAATTAGCTGATGGGAAAGGGTATATGTGGTCGATAGGATCTTCCTTGATTGGCAAAATAGAATAGGAAATTTCCCCCTGTTTTTCTATTGATTTGATTAAACTAGGGACATGAAGTTTTGATGTCATAGTGGGTATGGGATGGTTAGCGCGAAAATTAAAGCGGTATTATTGTCATGGAAAGTAGTAGAAGATACCTATAGTAGGAGGTGAAACGCTTGGATTCTGGAGGAGAACGAAGCAGTAGGGAAAAACAAAAATCTTGATGAATGTGAAAGGTGGATGATGAACCAAAGATAGTCGATATTCCTATAGTGCGAGCGTAATGTTGATGTGTTTCAGAGACTTGCCTGGTCTACACCCCTAAGGCAGGTTGAGATTCCGAATAGATTCATAGGTGGGTGGGCCGGAACACCTGTAGCAAGGTCCCCTTACTGCCTATAGGCACGTCAGAGGGATGCAAGTTTTTGTCTAGTCACTTCATGAGTTACTAAGACAAGGTTTGATTCATGAACCGAGTTCATTTCCCCATGGGGAGTGCCCTCTTGTGCTATTTGTAAAGAAGAAGGATGGTTCGTTTTGGATGTGTATTGATTATAGAGAATTAAACAAGTTGACTGTTAAAAACCGATATCCTCTCCCTAGAATAGACGACTTGTTTGATCAGTTGCAGGGGGCGCGTTATTTTTCTAAGATAGACCTTAGATCGGGATATCACCAGCTTCGTGTGCAATGAAGGAAGACATAAGAAAACAGACTTTAGAACTAGATTATGGTCATTTTAAGTTACAGTTGATTGCCCTTCGGATTGACTAATGCCTTCAGCAGTGTTTATGGGACTGATGAACCGAGTATGTAAGCTTTATCTAGTATAAGTTCTTGTAGTGTTCATAGATGATTCTTGTCCACTCAAAGACGAAAGAAGAAAAAGAAAGACCATTTGAGGTTGCGTTTTAAAGTGATTGAGAGGGAAGAAGCTCTGTTTGATATAGTTTTCCAAGTGCGATCTTTGGTGCAAGGGGTACACTTTTAGTTCATGTGATTAACCAGGCGGGTTATACACGTGGATCCAAGAAAGGTATGATGGCAGTTGATGAATGGATAAGCCCCAACTTCGCCTTACTGAAGTTCGGTCATTCTTAGGTTTTGGAATCGGGTATTATCCGGTGTTTCATTGCTGACTTCTCTAGAATGCAAAACGCTTACTTTGCTAAACTCAGATGAATAAGAAGTTCGAGTGGGAGTGCGGGAGCTGGAGGAAGCATTTCTAGTGTTGAAGAGTGAGTTGTGTGATGCACCTTGTTTATCACTTCCCGGTGGAGTATATTTTGTAAGTTTACTGGATGCTTGAATAGAGATTGGGTTTGCGTTATTGATCGCAAAGAAACAAGGTGATTGCCTACGCATCAAGAAGTTAAAGATTCTCGAGGAAGAACTATACTACACATGATATTGTTATTAGAGCTGTGGTGTTTGCTTTGAAATTTGGAGGCATTTATCTGTACAGGTACAAAGAGCTGTAATTTACACAGATCACAGGATGTTTTTGCAGCACATCTTTCGACAGGAAAGAGTTGTATATTGCGTCAGAGGAGGGGGATCGACTTATTTATGTTTTGATGTGAGAATTAATGGTACCATCGGTTTAAGCCAATGTGAGGTGGCAGATGCACTTAGTAGAAAAGAGACGGTTGAAGCCTAGGCAAGTTACGGGCATGGCCATTAACAATCCAGGTCCGGGGGGATAAAGGTTCTCATGATTATGGCGGCACAGGGTTAAAGCTTTGAGTCAGGAAGATGTATGGAAGAAATGTTGTATCAACTTAGTTAGCAGATGGAAAAGAATGAGGATGGAAGCTTGCATTTTCGGATCGTAGTATGGGTTCCATTAGATGGGAAGGAGTACAAGGACAGTTATAATGGACGTGGCACATAATTCTAGGTACTCTGTAATCCTTGGTGTACGGATATAATGTACTATGATTTGAGAGATATGTAGTGGTGGATGGCCAGGGATGAAGAAGGACATCGCGGTGTATGTCAGGTGTGTCTGACTTGTGCCAAAGGTATAGCGAAATAGTGACCATCGGGCTTATAGCAACGCCTGAGATACCGAAATGGATGTGGGAGAAAACATTATAATGGTACTTTATATTATAGTTGCCTAGAACTGAGTAGTGGTCATGATTGCCAATATGGGTTGTGGTGGATAGGTTAACCCACAGTTAGCTCACTTTATAGTTATTCGGGAGGTTTTTAGTACATTGAGAAGCTTGGCAAAGGTATATTTGAACAGAATTGTTGCGGTCATGGGGTTCCACAAGTTTTCGATCATTTCAGATCGTGATGCGAGGTTTAGACATCGCGACTGTCGGCAAGAATTTCAGAAAGCGTTTTAGAGGAACTCGTTTTGTTATGTGACAGATTATATCTCAAACCGGATGGACAGGCGCGAGCGTATATACGATACTGGGATTTGGAAGGATATGCTTGCGAGCTTGTGTGTCTTAGATTTTGGTGGTAGCTGGGATACCCAGTTACCGTTGGCCGAGTTTTCGTATAATAATAGATTTCCATAGTAGCATTCGATGTGGCTACAATGAGGCTCTATATGGAAAGAAGTGTTCGGTCACAGTCTTTTATTATGGGCGGAGATAGGTGAAAGTAGATTGATTCGGTCATGAGTTGGTCAGGAAACGACTGACAAGGTAGTGGGAATTAAGGGAAGCTTCAAGCGGCGAGACGAGGAAATTCGTCAGAAAGAGTTATGTGATAGCGGTCGGAAAATGGTTTTGAATTTTATGTAGGGGATAGGTGTTGTTGAAAAAAGTAATCGCCCTGGAAAAGGTGTTATGCGAATCGGAAAGAAGGAAAACTGTTCACCTAGGTATGTGGCGTCTTTGAGGTACTTGAGAGGATCAGGACCAGTTTTGGCTTATCGATTAGGTTGCTGATGTTTTATAGTAGGTGTGCATGAAATATTTCATGTGTCGAACTTGAATAAGTGTTTGGTCAGGAAGGTTTGCATGTATCTTTAGATGAAATTAACGCGACAAGACCTTTGGTTTTGTTGAAGAGCCTGTTGTTGTTAGAGATAGGATCGAGAAATTAAGAGAGTAAAGCGTTGTAGATCCCGATTGTGAAAGGTTAGATGGGACTCTAGCGTGGCCCAGAGTATACTTTGGGAAACGTGAGGACCATATGAAGTCGTAGTATCCTCATTTGTGTTGCGAGCCGTGAGGAGGATTGCACTTTAGTTGAAATTCTCGGTGACGAGATTCCTTAAGGTGGGGATAATGTAGCAACCGCGAGATTTGATCAGTTAGATTGTGCTTCTTAGGAATTCTATTTGTGTGTTATTTTATGTGAATTTATGTGTTTTGGTGATTATTTGACTAGAATTGAGATGTTAATGAGCGTGTGTGACTTGAGATTATTTTAGAAATTTGATGATCATCGTTTATCTTTTAAGCATGTGATTCTTGAGCAAGTGTGAAAAGAAATATGGGAAGTTATGTGTAACTTTCCATTATTTAGAAATGTGAGTTAGAAATGTAAGTTATTTTTAGAAAGCGTACGGTAAATTTACGTTTAATAAATGGTATAGTTAAATGGAACTTAAATAATTACAAAATTTAAGGTAATTTTAAACAAAACTAATTAAATAAAAAAATAAAAATAAAAGAGGGAGGCCGGGTTGGAAAAAAAAAGAGAAAAGAAAAGAAAAAAAAAAGGTTTTAGTAAAGTAAGGTTTGGCTAATATAATTACAACAAAAAAAAACCTAACATATATTCCTCCTCCTTTGATTGCCGGCAAACATCAAGAAGAGAAAAAAAAAAAAAAATTGTATTCATGAACTTAAGGTAAAATAACTAAACTTGTTAATTATAGTTTTGATAAATCTAGTTGATGGATTAGGTTAATTATAGAAAAATTAATTAGGGTTTATAAAAATGGGGGTTTATAGATTACTGATTTTAATGGGTAATTAGTGTTTTGGTGATGTTTATGGCATGATTAGGATTATTTTAATGGTGTTATGAGGGTTAAGTAGGTTAAATTCGGAATTGAAATTCTGGCAGAAAAGTTTGTCCAACTTCACGGACGCATATCTCCTAGATGGAGAATGCAATTGAACTGATTTTTTTTTAAACTGTAGCTTTTTCGAGTTTATTTTCAGAAAATCGGTCAACGTTTACTTGAGGTCGGGGAGTCGGTCCAATATCAGTTGCAAGACTCTGTCACCAATACTGGAATTTTTTTCTTTTGATTTTGATTTTTATAAATTACTTAGGAATTCATACTGGAAGCCTAAAACTTGGTTTTGTGGTTAATTCATTTATTTGTGTGAGGTCTCTGAATTTTTTTAGAAAATATTAATAATTTTAAAATGTGGTCAGCTTGTACCTAAACTTTGGGGTTGTCTTATGTGAGGTCAGTCTTTTCGGGCAAATCTGGGTCAGTTTGTGAAAACAATTTTTCTAATTGAGGTTTATAAAGGGGGTAAGGTTTATGGGGGCAACTTTTGGGGGTCTTATAAGAACTTATAGGAAGTCTGTAAATTTTTGGTAGAATTTTTGGAACACCATTTGGTTGGGGTTTTTTGGTCACACTTGAGGGTGAATATTATACATTTTATGCAGAAAATTTGTAAAGGGTGAGGTACAAGTGTGTAAGGTATAAAAGGTTAAAAAGTATTACAAAATGATAAGAAAATGTGGTAGGAATATGACTAGAATTTAATAATCCATCAATTAGGGTTGATACGTTGGTTTAAGCATTTTAGTTTCGCCATTGTATACGAAAAAGTTTATATGTTATAGGTTTTGTGCAAGGAGGTATAATTGATTTTGAGCAGTGTCAGCAGGTGAGTGTCATTAGTCCCCTATCTTTTCTAAGATTTTTCATTGGGGTGAAAACGATGCAATGAGTATTGAATGTTTTATTACTGTGATATTTGATGGTTGAGCTGAAAATGCATGTGCTTTAATGACTTATTATTGTTATGTGGTTGAATGGAATGACAAGTTGGAGCATGGGTAGGATTGGATCGTTCGGATCATTCCCTTCCTCACTTGGGTTGAGCCGAGCTTCTTTCGAACTGACGTTTTGTTGAGTTACTATTGATGTAAACTGTGTTGAATTGGGCTGAATGATTAGTAGTATGTGATTGGTCATGATATGATATGCAACTTTTTATCTTTATCACCAGTAAATGTTTGAATTGTCTTTGGAATGTTCTTGAGGTTGGTGTCTTAAAACCTATGACAATCTCACCAACCTAGTGTTGACGTGTTTTGCATCGTTTTCAGGTACTTCTAGTAATAAGCATGAGGCTAGGAGGGTGCTAAGTGAGCCATAAGATGCAAGATTGAGAAGATCTATGATGTTGCTATGGCTGTTTTATTTGACATATGTTGATTTGATTTTAGTCTTTGTTTAGAATTCGTAAGACTTGTACGGATGACAACCCCTATCACCTTACATTGTCGTTTGGATTGTGGATGTCTTTCATGAACGAGTGTCTTTTGCATTTATTACCCTATTTTGTATTTCTCTATAAGATACCATGTGCCTATGTTAATATCCTATTTTGTCGCGACTTGCGTTTCCGCCTTGGCGGGGTGTATTTGGTGTGTTGATGTGAAGCACAAAACGAAAATACCCTAAAATTTATAGAAAATTACACACAAATTTTTTGGGGAGGAGGGGCACTTGCCCCCCATGCCCCCTCCCTACCTCCGGCCCCCGTGATCAAATTTTCTGGATCCGCCATTGCTGTACAAGTCTCTGACACAACAATTTTCTTCACTCGTGTACCATTAACTCCACTCGTGTAAAATTTTCAAAACATTTGATAGCTTGATGACGCGTTTCATTCGTGGACTTCCTTAAAGTTTTCAGCGAGTATACGGACCATTTTGGTGATTTCAGAAAAAGTGGTATTAGTTATAAACTTGGTGATCTGACAGTATATTTGTTTGACATATTCAATGTATAGTTGAATACAAAGTTTAATACACTCTCAAGTCATCGTCAAATCATCATATCAAGTTTCACATAAAATCTACACAATGTATTGAACTTAGCATAGTAAAACCATGCATGTATATACATATTATATATTAAAAGTAATGTAAGAAATTGAATTTTCAAAAGAAACAAAATAATTGTGGTCCACGTTACCATACAATAGGTGATTGTTCAGAGAAGAATGGTTATTAAATAGAGTTATGATATATAGGTCTACATAATAGACTTATAAATAGGCCTAATCCATTCATATTTTAACAAGTGTCAAACACTCATTCTCTCTCCTCATATTCACCAATCAAATTTTTCATTCCACCAATCATAATTGTAGGTCTATTTTTAGGCACACTACTTAGGCCTACAAATCATTTGTACCCACAATAGATTGAATGCATATTTGAGCTATTACTCTCTTCGTCCCAAATTAATATTCCACATTTTTTTGGATGTCCTATGTAAATTGTCCATTATTAATAATAGATTGGGAAGTTTGATCAAGTTTACTATATTACCCTTGTTTGAAAATTATTATTACAAACTTTAAAAAAGACTTTAATTAATTAGCTAAGGATAAAATTGTCATTCAGAAAAAGTAAAAAAGAGAAAGCAATAATAAATACACTTTTCTTAAACTATGGGGGTGTTTGGCATTGCATTTTTAATCATGTAACTATTTTTGAGTTTGTAAAAAGCATTTTTAATTCAAGATGAGTGTTTGGGTCTTGAAGAACCGAAATTGTTTTTCTGCGTTTTTAGTGTCTCAAAACGTGGTTTTGTAAAAGTAACTCCCACCATGCTTTTTGTAAACGTGATTTCGGGCTTAAGAACAAAAGACCAAAATACCCACAATTTTTATTACTTAAAATCGTTTACCTGTTTTGGAAAAGAGGCGAGATAACCATTAGACACAGAGAAAAAGAACAAAGAAGATGAAGAGAAAGCGGCTGCCTAATATAATATAACTTAATTATTTTCTTATATGACCTTAAGCCCTGACCCATTAAAGACTTAAAGGTAAAAATGAAATATTTTCATTTATAACACAAAATAAAACAACTTAAACAATACTAACTCTTACTAGTACGTGTATGTAGGGGTGAGCACATGTCCAAGACCGGACCGGACCGGCTAAGACCGGACCGGACCGAGGACCGAAATGGTCCATATTGCCGGACCGCGGACCGGACTGAAATGGTACGGTCCGGGTCGGTCTTCGGTCCGGTCCGGTCCTACACGGCATTATCATCGGGTTTTTGGTCGGATCGGACCGGACCGAGGACCGAATTGGTCCAAAATACCGGACCGCGGACCGGACCGAAATACCTTCGATCCGGTCGGTCCGGTCTTCCGGTCCGGTCCGGTTGACGGTCCGGTATGCTCACCCCTACGTGTATGTATTTCTATTTAAAAGTATATAAATTTTTATGGCTTTAAAAATCATATGTATATGTAAAGTTTATATTCACTAACATATAACATTGTCTCTTTTAGTCATTTTATATATTAAGGTGTTAAATAATCTAATTTTTCAAACACTCAAAAAACTAATTATCTGATTATTACGATATCAAACAGCATAATTAAATCCAAACACTATATTTTAAAACAACGTTTTGTAACAGCTGATTATCTGATTATACGTTTTCAAAACACATAATCTATTTTGAATAACCAATCCTAAACACCCCCTATGTGTTTTTTATCGAAAAACAATAATTTTGAAAGGAGAGAGTATAAGTTTTTCATGTCACCCAATTGTAAATGCTCTAAAGATGAGATTGATTTGAACAAAAGTCTTTTTTTATTCTATCTTCATCATTTGTTTTTTTTTACATATCTCAAAAATCATTTCACAAACAAATCTTTTCTATATATCAAGATCTAACAACAATAACCCTTTGTGTGTTATGTATATCCCAAAAACTCAGTCTCATTTCATTTTTTGTCTTACATGCACAGCGCAAAAACTGGAAAAAGTAGAGAACACGTATTTGAATTGCCATTTTAGTGATAGTTAACAGAATATGGAGCAGAGGCTTGTTTTTGCTACTTAAGGTACTTTCCAACACAAGTTAAGTGTTTAACTAGATCTTGGTCTATATATATCTCTATCTTCATTTGTTTTCAACTTTATCACTGTTTTTGAAAATGGCTATGAATTTAACCAAGATATCTTTCAATCCTAAGCCCTTTAATGTCAAGGGTTTAGGAACAAAATCATTTCCTAAATGTGTTCCGTAAGTATAATTTAATGCTTTTCTGCAACTGTTTGTTTTCATTACATTCTGCAAGTGTTTATGTTTTGAATGTGTATTTATTGTGTTTTTCAGCATAATGGTATGCTCAAACAACAAGATTGACAACAACCCACTGTAAGTTAGTTTACTTGTTTATTTAACATATGCACAAATCTTACAAACTGTTTAAGGTTGTTTTTATTTTTATTTATGAAGGTCTCTTTGTAGTTCTGTTTTATACTGTAAAACATCACTGTGAATAGTATACTGATTTATATGACATAATATAAAATCTTGCATATAATGTTTAAGTTTTTTCTAAGGATCTTTTTTGTATGTCTATAATCTGAAACTTCATTTTGAATAGATTGCTTGTTTATCTAACATATGTATAGAATCTTAGAAATTATTTTAAGTCTTTTTTTCTAAAGATCTCTTTGTATTTCTATTATCTAAAACTTCATTAAAATAGTTTGCTTGTTTATTTAGCATATATATAATCATAGGGTCCGTTTGTTTTAGGGGTTTGGATGAATGGAATTTTATCATTCCTGGAAAAGCTTGTTTGGTTCAGAATAGTGGGAATGAATGTGTTTCAACAATATGTAGTAGACCTAGTCCTTATGAAGTAGGTTGGTTTGGGTATCTACTTTTTTCTTCCTTTTTTCTCATTCTCTCAATAACTTCCAATCACTCTGTTATTCTTCTTCAGTTTCTGAGATGTTTGATTATGCAAATCAAACAACTTCTGGTTTTTTCGTTGTTAAGGAGTTGTTCATTATACATATTGAGGTTTGTAAGATCTACCTCTCACCTCGACGCCGTGGTCCAATATCTGCTTCTCGCATCGTCACCTCTTTCTTGCCTTTCTTTTTATTTTTCTTTTTGTTACTGTGAGGTGAAGAGAATGAGATAATGAGAATTTTTTGGATTCTGACTTCTGCATCTTGTGTTACTTTTAAGTGCATTTTAATTCTTTCCCTTTAGCAATTTTCTAAGTAATCATTTTCTTCCTGGTTGAAAATATGAAATTACGAGTTGTTGGGACTAAAAGTGAACAGCATCACTCGAAGAGTAAGTTGTTTTCTTCTATTTGTGAACTCTAAAATCTAGTTTGCCGTGGAAATGTATATCTAAAGTTTTAAACCCAATGATGGTATTGAAAATGATATACGAAACACAAACCAAAGAGCCTAGGAACTCTTTAAGACTTTTTCTTTAAAGATCTCTTTGTATCTCTAATGTCTAAAACTTTATTTTAAATAGTTTGCTGTCTATAACTTACATATTGTTTAAGTTTCTCTAAAGATTTATATATTCTGTTATCTGAAACTTCATATGAATAGTGTTCTTGTTTATTTAACATATATATTGTTTAATGTTATCTAATGATTACTACCTATTTTTATTACCAAAAACTTCATTTGGAATAGTTGAGTGATATCTTTTACATATACATAAAGCCTTATCAGGGGCCCTGGACTCCTTATCAGCATAAGGTCTAAGTGCTCATGCTGCAAACCTAACACACCTGCTCATGAGTCTGATGATGACGTGAAATTTTACTATGTTCCACTTCCGGTTCCTCCATCTACAAGTGATAAGGTACTTTTATAACTTTGTACTAGCTATTATCCTTATATATTATAATTGATCTTTCAAACAGTTTTCTGTTTTTTTTCTTTTTACAAGGCTTTGATCCAAGACAAAAAGGATAGTGAGTTGGTTAAGCCCCTGATTTCCAGCGAATTTGCTCATGTTGTTACTAAAGTCGCTTTCATGGTTGGTGTCATGCTATGCTTGTCCGTTTTTGGTAGAGGTGTGAAGTTTGGCCCTTTTAAGTTGACTGTACTTTCCCTTAAAAGGTTCAAGTAAAGGGTTTTAAGAGCAGTTGTCGGTCTTGATTCTTAATTTCCAAATGTAGGATGTGATGAGTTTTGTTTCTTCATCATCCATCCCTAGATGACGGACACTGTCTCTCTTTTTGAATTTCTTGGTATGCTTTAAAAACTTTGGTTTAGTTTATCTCTATTTTGGGAAAAAGGGCATATGTTGGATAGTTCATGTTTCAAAGAGTTGGTATGAACCTATGGAAAGTTATTTTGAGTATGTTGCGGTATGTTATTTCTTGGACTCTAATTTTTGCTGATTTGGGTATGTGGTGAAAAGTTATTAGAGTATAGGGTAGTAAATACGTAGTTGGTTTTTCAGTCTCTGTTCTACACAAACCATCATACGTTATATGCGGCATTAGTTGGATGCACATTAGATATATATCAAGTAACCTTAGTTGCCATGTGTGATATGAATGTTTTATCATGTTGCTCTAGTCCTTGGCAGTGGGATTTAAGTAGCAATAAGATGTTAGAGCTGTAGATAGATAAAGTGTTCCTACGATAACATAACATATGGCTAAATGTTAAGAGAGAAATCATCACTATTGCCCAAATGGTGTCGGAGTTGTAGAAATATGCGGATTAGGATGATCATATACACTAATCATTTGCCAGATCTATTTCTTATAGATAAAATAAAATGGTAAATATACTGTACTTTTGCACGATCTGTGCAACCCATTTGATCAATTTTGTTTATAGCATGGCTATAATACTTTTATTTTCCATAAAGGCAAATTGTGTTTTTTGAACGGCAAAGGAATTTCAAGTCTAGTCAGTTCTAGACTTTTTTTTAACTTGTTTTTGGTATTGTCCTCAACTGTTTAGACTCGTAAACCATCTTTGCGTTTTACCCAACCGAACTCCATTATGTACCCTGTCACGCACAAAGATATATTGTAAACGTAATAATTTAAACTATCTACAT
This sequence comes from Tanacetum coccineum, assembly GCA_026074375.1. NCBI lineage: Eukaryota > Viridiplantae > Streptophyta > Magnoliopsida > Asterales > Asteraceae > Tanacetum > Tanacetum coccineum. The sequence continues at coordinate 19,075 of BQNB010041307.1, forward strand.
TTGTACCTGATATATTATAAACGTAATAATTTAAACGATCTACATTTGTACCTTTTAACCCGACATAAGCTTACAGCAAGCTTCACTGGTTTTACCATATGTTCAAATGTCTCTTCAAGAGAGTTTTTTGCCATGTCATCCCACATTGTAAATACGACACGTTCGGTTGTCATAAGTTTAAAATACTGCTTATGATCCAAAATAGAAAATGTGTCTGTGGTGCATTTATAGAAGTTGTGAAATGGGGTGTTTGTCACCCGATATCATCAATAATCATGCTTTTGTTCATTGTCTTACTTTTATTTGGATTTCTTGTTAGTAATAAGATAAACTGTTATTAATATTACCACCTAAGTATTATAATTTGGCAAAATTAAAAAAAAAAGTCATTCTCTTGACATTCTATTCCAATGACAATAATTGTTCGTCTTTTGTGACATTTCGAGGAGAAATAAGAGCGGCGACCGAAGATGTTGATGCCATGCCAAACAAGTTCTCCATGTGGGAACATCAAAGGGCACTGTAATGGGTCATAACAATCATACTAATACTCTAATGTTTGTGGAAGGATTGCTACGACTTTTGACCTTAATGTCACTACAATTGTTTCGTCTATGCACGTGTTAAATTTGAAAGACTAAACTATTTAGCCGTACTCATAGCATTTGCACAATTCGTGCTGCAATTCCCTTGTTACTATGCGTTGCTCTAAATTTGCACACATAATAGTTCTAATACTTTTGGTGCTTTTTTCTGCGGATTTTTTTTCACTCCATGTTATTAAAAAAGAGTACTTTTAGCTCTTACATTGTATTTGTTTGTTTTTGAGTCTGAAGTTCATGTATCTAGACCTTTATGTTGTTTTTAAAAATCTTTTGTTGTATGCACAGATGCCGGCTCTTTTAAGGGGCGGGACTCCCTTAGTGCAGGCTCGTAATGTGGCTGTTATGTCCGGAGTTTACAAATGCATACATAGCGTTATGACAAGATCAAGAGGCAAGGAGGATGTTCAGACATCGTAAGCTTATTACTTATTTTTTCTTGTATTCAAAGCCAACATAAAGAGTATCTGCTATCAGTGGAGTCGTAGATAGTAACTTAATATGCAAAAGCTTAAGGGGTGTTTGATCGGATGTGCAATATGTGAAGCCATATATACACAGTTAGTTATTCTGACTTAATTCTCAATAATCAACAATATTCGTTTATGAGTTACCACCCAGACTTGCCCAAAACTCAAATCATTTAATTGTTAAACCTTCAGACACTTCCCTTGCAGCTCGTTTCATAGATTATGATAGCTTGAAACACCAGTCCTGTTTTGAAACAATTTTCGATCAAAGATTTATATGTGATATGAATATCTAATAGATTATATTGACCTTGACTTGAGTCTTTAGATAAATGCTTACAACCTATTTAGATAGCATGATTATATTATCCCGTACTTATCTGTGTATGTCATTGCAGTCTAGCGGCAGGTTTTGGTGCTGTATTCATGGGCGCATTGATGTATGGTGCGAAGGGTCGCGGTGCAATCGCACATGGTGTCTGTGTTGCCCTTTTTATGGCTGGAGTTAATAAGGTACTGATGTTGTTTCTTCCTTCACATTTTCTAGGAAACAGCCCAAAAGTTAAAGATTGTTAACCATAAATGTATATATCCTGTTAAATATTAAAACTTAATAATACTTAACATAGCGACCTACATTGAAAATTGGCCATTACGACTGATATATACATGCGTGCAGATAATCGAGAATAACTCGCATCAACAAGCGGATGACGTGTTGGGTGTTAACACAAGCGGCAAGCTATCTAACAGGTGAATACCCTTTGCTCCAATTTCTTTCACATTATTGTCACTGCTACAAAGTAGATATACGTTGGAATTGGTCTTAATACTCTTATTCTTTTCGTTTGTGTTTGTAAGGGAACAGAGGTGAAGATAGAATCAAAGGTACGAGAAAGACGTTTGAAGAACTTATGTTAAGGGTTGAGAGGATAAATAGCGTGATGACAAATAGAGTATACTCGTAACTTTTTCTATATATAATTATCAACTTAAAGTAGAAAACATATGAACGTATGTTGATGTCCTGTTTCATTACAATAATAGTTATGGAAATCTCCAAGTTATGGTGTTATATTTAGAACATCTATTCATGCAGTTGTTCCTTTTGATGGATTTCATTCTATCAATTACCCATGGAAACGGATGCCCGTCTAGTGAACTCGGAGTAGCCATTAATGGACTTAACAAACCAATCCAGCCTTCAACCAAAACCAATCACGTGTTGCCGTGACGAAACGAGTAAGAGTGCCTTACTTACTGGCTCCTATCTTTCTGTTGCACCATTACTTTAGCTATTTGGTCTCTTAAATTGTGCTCTTGAAACATTACAGTGTGGTGAGTGCAACTCCGAGGGGATGCTCAAACTTCTCGCCGGACATGACATTCCTCTCTCCGAGGCCTCCAGCCGCAAGCCTGCTCCTATTATGTTCGTAAGGTGTTCTGGCCTTAAGCCTGTTTCTGACTTGCGGCCAGAACACCTTACGCACATAATAGGAGCATGCTCTGACTTGCGGCTGGTAGCCAGGGAGAGGGAATGCCATGTCCGGCGAGAAGTTTGAGCATCCCCTCGGAGTTGCACTCACCACACTGTAATGTTTTAAGAGCCAGCAATTTAGGACGCATATTTGAGCTAAAAAGTAATGTGTGCAAAACACAAAAATTAGAGAGCATGTAAGTATGACACTCGTTTCGTTAACGGAAGCACAGGATGGTTGTGATTAGTTGAAGGCTGGGACAAACTGATTAGAATGAAATGCTTAGACTTTTTGTGGGTTAAGGTATTCCATTAGGATTTTCATTTTGTTATCACCTTATAAATTTTGTCTTTAGTAGAATCACAATCTACGGATTTCAATGTTCTAACATATATATCATGGATAAGAAAGGTAATTTCACTTTGATTATGACAACCCTAACAAATATAATTTGTTAGTAATATGCAATCATATGTCATTTTTTATTTTTATTATTTTGGAGTAAACTATATGTTACTGAAAACAGAATATAATAGATTAATTAATAGCTGAATTTATTTTCCAGATCAACCCAATTGGTACAAGCATAAAGTTTACAAACATCATTATTAATCAAAACAGCTTAAATAATCACTTGTTTCGGAGTCTCAAAGTAAAAGCTTTGAGTGCCAAAAGAACTTTTTTCAATCTCTCTTTAGCTGCAGGATCAATAAGGTTCCCTTGCTCATCAAACTTAGGTGGATCTTCAAACGCGTTGAGAAAAAACTCGGGCTTATTTATAAAATGAAGATCTAGATAAACGCCGCTTTGACGTAGTATATACTGTGACCTTCCTCCACCAAAACTACCTCCAGCACTTACTATAGCTGCAGCCTTATCAGCCCATACATTTGGTGGTCTAGAGGCCCAATCTATAGCATTTTTTAAAGGTGCAGTAACCGAGTAATTGTACTCTGGAGACGCGAAAAGGAAGCAGTCTGACTCGAGAATTTTCTGACGGAAAGCATCCGGTGGATACTTTCCGTCTTTTTCAAGATCTGTGTTGAGCATAGGTAGTGGTGATATGTCCACGTATTGTATGGACATATCAGGTATTAATGATGGTTGGTTGGTTAATTCTATAGCGGACCGGATTAGGCCCCGGTTGTAGGAGCCTTTGCGTAAGGACCCGCATATAGCAGTGACGTTGATGATGGATTGATTAGTTGTCAAGGATGATGACTCCATTTTTTTTCTTTGGAGTTGACGATTCCTGTGTATGCGTGAGGAAGGGGTGTAGTGGCTAAAAAAACCTTACACACCATATTTTAACACATCATAACACACCATATTTTAACCATTTGAGTCTCACCACTCACCAATTTATTAATTTTCATAAATATTTCACGCAAACTAAATTTATTTCATTTAAATTACAATACCAAAAATTAAAAAATACATACGGAAATTAAAAAAATACGAATCTTAAAAAAACAAGACAGAAAAATTACATAAAAAAAATTAGATTATTATCGTTGGTCATGTTTGAGTGCATATTTGCAATGATTTTTTCTTGTCTCTTTCGGATAATGCTCGCTTTAAGTTTCAGCAGCAAATCAGTATCAATCGTGAGAAACTCCATTTCTTTGAACTTCATCATCGCCACCTCTTTTTCTTTCTTCGCCTCGTATGCGGATGTTCCGGCTTGTAGTTTGCGCCTTAAGTCCTCAGATACATAATCAGATAAAGACCCCGATGCATTTCCCCCGGTGCTCCCCGTCGTTTCAGATTTAGTCTTTTTTGCGGGTCGATTTTTTCCGCGGGATGAGGTTCTCATTCATGACCCAATAAATTTCAGTGTGAATCACTCGTTATCAGAGGTTTCGGGCGTACCATTGGAGTGTCCTTTTAAAATACGCAGGCTTTGTCAGAGTTGAATTTTCTCCCCGTCGTTTGTTGAGCTGCATATAGTTATCTTTGCAAGGCCTTCAGATGTGATTCCGCCTCAATTTCCCGATTTTCTCGTTCAAGTGGCTTGTAATTAGCGTTTGAACTTTGGCATTTCAACGTTGAATCCTGGCTCCATTTACCCGTGAGATATGTCTTTTTCGATACCTTGGGTTTTCTGCCTGGTACATGTGTTTAGTCATCCATATCTGTCCCCAAATCGAATAATCCTCGGATCGGTCGGCTCCAATTTGGCCATTCTCGGATGTTTCGATCCAACACTCAGTTAGCAAAATTTCTTCTTCACGTGACCAACGCGCACACTGTCGAATAGGCTCTTCTTCCTCATTGTTCTCATCAACTAAATCCACCGTCGCTCGTTTCGCCTCTCGTTTTTTACGTTTATCTTTGGGTGGTTGAGGTTGTGATTGTTGGAAATCATCTGGTTGTTTTTGGAGATTTTGGAATGGAACATTTTTTTTGTTGTTGGAAATTTTGAAATTTGTTGTTGAGTTGGTGGTTAAAAAACGCTTGTTGTTGTTGACGGAAAATATGTTCCGGTGGCGGTAGGGTCGTAGAATATTGGGTACCAAAACCGGGATATTGTTGGAATGACGACGACGATTGTGAGTGTTGTGATGATGGTGTAGACGGATTTGAGCCAATTTCTTGTTGGTATGACGAGTTCGGATTGAGAAGGTTAGTGAAATACCCTTGCTCATTTGGATCTTGAGACATTTTTGTGTTTTTTTTATAGAATTATTAGAATAATAGAGTAATTTTGTGTTTAAAAAGTGAAATGGGGGTATGTATTTATAATGAAAAAGGTGAAAAAAAAATAAAAAAAATTCATTTTGAAAAATGTTACTGTTTACTAGCCGTTGACTTCTTTTTTTTCTCTTTGTGCGTTGGAAATTCGGCTAAAATGCCATGGCGAAAAAGTGGCTAAGGTTCGGGGGGTCGTGGCGATCGTCGTTTGGCTGCCACATAAGAGTGGCGAAAGCTCCTACGTTGTTACACCGTATGCTCTGATGACTAATGAGTTGCATCTTTATTTTTAATTAATGGTGGGGTCACTACACCACTAGCAGGGTGTCATTAGGCTAGTCGTTAGTTATATGATTGAGTAGATTATACCTTTTATTTAAAGAGCAGGATTGCTCATAAATGCACCCGACCCGACTAGCATCCGGCCCGACTACTTAATTAAAACCCGGGGAGTTAAATGCCACCCCGCCCCGATTTAATTTACCCGGAGTAGGTTGTAAACCCAGATCATTTTTTAAAAGATAAAGATATATTAAGAGAGGACTCCGAGAAGGAATAAAAAAGAACAGGAACAAAAGCAACAAAAGAGAAACAAGATCCAAGGCTACAAGCAAAAACAAATACTAATTACAAAAGAGGATTGGAAAGGGACTTGATTTTCCATGAGCTCAGTTTAGGATTGTTGGCCTTTAAACGAGGCAACATCCAAGTCTTCGACGTCCTTTGGATAAAAGGGAAAATATCCTCTTCAATGACTTTTGTCACCAATCCAGGTTTAGAATTGTGACACCCCGAGAATTTCCGTTCAATGATTTAGCCGTTTTGGATTAGTAATTTGAATTTTTAAAAGTTTCATTTAGCTTTTACGTTTAACCGGGGAGTTTTCCCGCTTTTATCTGAGAATCGTCTCCGGGAGTGCCAACTGGGAACCTATCGTTGTAGTTTTTGGCGTTGCCGCGTTTTTACGTTTCTGAAGCAATATTTAAAGTATTGCAGTTGTTTTTTGTGGTTTGACGGCCGTTATTCCTTTCGTTACTACGTGATACGTTAAGTTAAGTTTATATATTTGAGCATCAATGCAAGACCTTTGGAAATTAAATGTTTTTGAGCACTATGCTTTCCAAAAATAATTGAGACCATTTTGGTTCCCCCCTGGCTCATATATGCGTCGAACAAACACCCCTTGTGCTCCTAGGATACCATTTTGATCGTTTGAATTTCCTAGGGACAACATTTCCACATTATTCTTGGAACCAACTTGTCCTAGCTCTTGTTTCATAAGTGGATCAAATTGGTCCCCTTCTCCTCTTGTACCCTAGCCGACGCACACACACATATGTGTGAGTGTGTATGTGTAACTTTGTATTATAACTTGAGTTAACATCATTTCATTCTCATTCATTTCCTACACACACCAAAAAAACATTCTCTTGTGCTCTCTCTCTCTAAAACACACGGCACAAACACAAACACATACAAATCCATACATTTTTCACTTTCAATCATTTACATTTGAAGACTAGTTGAAGGTTTGATCATTTAAGATCATTCAGGTATAAAATAAACAACGTTTGGGTTGTTCTTGATCTTTGTTCACCTCTAAAAACCATTCTTCTTTGTAAGTCTTCAAATCTTCAAATAACTTGTACTTCCTTACTTCTCTTGATGCATAAACCTTTGTTGTACAACTTGTTTTGTAAAAAGAATGATTTTGAAACTACATAAACCTTAAAAAGGTATACATATGGTTCGAATTTTATAAAAAGGGACATAAGGAAATCATAGTTTTGTGATCGTGGTTATTTTCATGTAATAATATTTGTACTTTTAAGCTTATTGTATTCGGCTTATATTTGTGAGCTTATTTAAGAGAGTTTTGTTTGATTATTTTGGAGATTTTTTAATGTATTATATATGTACACGTGTAAAATAGAAAACATAAAGAAATATTTACTTGAGATTTACTTTTGTAACTTATAAATAATATACTTGTATTTGGCTAGTTTTCAAAAGGATGAAACATTAAGCTTATTTGACTTAACCCATAAGCTCAAATAAGGCTTAATGGGCCCTTAAGCCCACGTCACCCACAACCATAGCCACGGCCCAAGCTTGTGTGCAAGCTTATGGGTTCGGCTTGTTATGTCTTGGCTTATTATAAGCTTGTGGTAGCTTATTGATGAACCTAGAACTTGTTTGTTATCTTTTTAGTATATCAGACTTATTTATTTCGTACTTTGGCGTTTTAAAGGCTTATTAGGCCTAAAAGCCCAATAAGAGTTTTAGTGACTCGTTAGACTTGTTTTAAATGGAAAACGATTGTATAGAGTTTGTAAATTGTAAATTGTGATTTGGAAGTGGTTTGAAAATTTGTTTTTATAAAGTTCTTACGGACTGTGGAAAATGAGTAAAACCAAAGGGTCATGCCGAAATTTTTTTCTGATAAAAATATATACTTAGAAAATTTATTTAGAAAGCATAAATATAAAATATTTTGATTAAGTACTTAACGATTTGGAAATGTCAAAAAATTTAAATAACAAATTTATTTATACGTCAATAATAATATAATATTATATTTATATAATTAATATAATATTATATACGTGCTTACTTACAACTTAAGGCTTTTCATAAAAATCGATCACTAACGTTTTTATACACAAATAACGTTTACCAAAAAATGAATAATAAACGTTCATGCATCAATCACATACGTTAACTTTCCGAGATAAATTCGAAAACCCGTATTCTTCATGGGTCATTACCGATGTACCACCGTTCGTTTGAGTGACACTCTTTTGACGTACACTCTTTACCTTATCATCCAAGGTGATTCTAGGCCCCATTTTTTACTCGTTTTGAATAAATGTTTTATAACTTGGGGTGAGAAACATTGCTTGTTTTTAAAACTGGACACAAGTACTATACGTGAGATTTCCCTATTTACGTGTTGCCTACAGTAGCGTTTAGGGGGCCCACTATTTGCCACCGAACTATCAGAACTGTCAATTTCTTGACCGGAGGACAGTTGAGGAAGCGCGAGTGAATAAATATATCTATTAGGACTAATTATCCCAATCCGGGTGAGTAGCGCTCACTACCCACGGGGCTCCTGATAAACAGATATATGTCATGTCGAATCTGGTTAGGTGGTCTTTGGTCGGACACCTGTAAGGGCAAGCAATTACTTATAGCAATGTACATGCTATCTTTCATTATTAGCTTCAGTTGCATGAGCTTAGTGCAACGTAAATACCTTTTTTATATGAAGTGGTATCTCTCCATGACGACACATACGTTTTGATATCTTGTGTACTCTTATATAAAAACATTTGGATATAAACCATGTGAATTCACAACTTTAGTTGACGTTTTTACGCATGTTTCTATCTCAGGTGCTTAGGCATGGGATGTCTTTGCTTGTCTATATGATGGCTGTTGCCGAACCAGTTTTTTTCAGATTCTATACTATGAGTATCTTAAATACCGTTGTTGAACTTATTAAAGCTTCCACAGTTTAACTTTTGAATCTTTTAAATTTGATCGATGTAAAACTTATTATTATTTTGAATTTATGCAACGATATTTTATTTTTAAAACGTACCCTTAGAGGTCGTTCTTTATGCTTTGTACTTGAGATATTCGATAACGTCACGCCCCCGGACGCTAAATCGGACGGGACCCTATTTGGGGGTGTGACAGATTGGTATCAAGCCAAGGTTATAGAGAACTTGTAGTTATAAACTAGGTCTGAACTATAACCAGTATGTGATCCTACGTGATTATGTGTCTTACGTGATTTTACATTGTACGTATACATAATTAAATACTACGTAAATAATATATATGTACCAAATACTAAGTATAACTAATATTACTCTAAGTATTTCTCATTTCATCCCATCATGTCGTACTCGATGACCCGCGCATTCATTCGTTCATTTTGCATTCATCCAGTTACCCATTCACCCGTTCATATGTTTGCATCATGCATAGGTGAATAAAGATAATTTATATAAACTTTGCTTGTGCAGGTCATGGCTATCTCAGTTTCAACAGACTCATCCGAGGATAGCGTGGGGATACCTGCTAGACGAGTTATCTTGTTCGGTACTATCCCTACTACTATTCCTGACACCATACCAGTGATTACTCCACCCATTACTCTGACTGATACTACAGAGATACCTATCATAGCACCTAATATACCACCATCCCCAGACTATACACCAGCGTCTCCTGATTACTCACCTGCATCTGAGACATAGTCTAATCCATCTGAGGATCCATCATCAGACCATGTACTACCATTACCAGCTATCTCACAATTTTTATCATCGGCTGATGACACCACAGACAGTGATACACCTGATACCCATCACCTACCCATTGTACGCCTTTTACTGAGATTACCTCTTCTACCTAGAGATCACCTATCATACCTCATCGTCGAGTTATGATTCTAGCACCTTGACAGCCTATTCCCCATGGTCGACCGTACCACTACCATCCTAATAGGCCAGTACATATGATGACTGCAAGGAAGAGGGTTAGACCGTTACCTGTTCAGCAACTTGCTGTGAGACATTTTTTCAATCATTCTTCATCAGATTATTTTTCTCCAGATGATTCAGCTTGAGATTCTTCTTCAGATTCATCATCAGAGGCATCATCAGATTTTCATTCGGATGCTTACCTCCGATTCCTCATCGAGACACTCATTGTCAGATCATTATTCTCCTGATTTACCGAGTACTTCTGTAGGGCCATCTCGCAAGAGACGTAGGTCCCCTATGACATTTGTACCTGCATTATCACCTGTATCCGAAGCTCTATCTCTTGTCTGTGCTGATTTAATAGCATCACCTAAGAGGGTTAGGGACTTTGGCTATTTGGAAGATGTAGAGGTAGATCCTAGAGAGACTAGTTTGAGGGATGATATTATTATCAGGGGTAGTGATGAGCCTCACTTAGAGCTGGATATTGATCCAGAGATTTAGGCAGAGATTGATGAGTGTTTCGCTTATGCAGATGCTCTTAGGGATATGGGGATTAATGCTAGAGTTGTAGTTGAGGCTATTGATCGAGAGGAGAGTGAGATGGGTGAAAGGGGCCCGATTAAGGTCAGAGTTGAGAGGGTTACGCATCCTGCGATGCCAGAAGATATTCCTGAGCCTGCTCAAGAGGGAGCAATAAAGGTTACGTATGAGACATTGGGAGATTTGGTTCAGAGGTTCCATGATCACACTCAGGCTATCCCAGTCCATCGTATACAGGCTATTGAGGGAGTTCAGAGAGAGCAGGGACATAGGATTGTTGGGGTTGAGTCGGCAGTCACTGCTTTGACTGAGAGGGTTGCTGAGTTAGAGAGGGATATCAGGAGGCTTAGAGGCACCGTAAGTGTTGAGAGTCAGAGAGTTGACCGACTCTCATGTCACGTATGCAGAGAGAGTTGAGGCAGATGCGACGACTTCGATTTTATGACCGAGTGAGGGTCGACAGACTTGAGGCGTGTGCTAGGAAGCACATGGGCTACCGTCCTTAGAGATGTTCGTTAGTATTGCAGCATTGAGTAGTAGCGTTTAGTGATGACCGTAGTGTTAGAACTCGTATTTTCTGTATTTTGAAACGTGGTGATGTAATCACTAATGTTCGATGATATGAAATTGATATTTATCTATGATATGATGTCATAATTTGATTTACTTATGCTATGTGCATCATGCATTATAGGATTTCCATGAATATGTATTTCGATCATGTATTTTCTATGTGAATTAACCGTAAATTTTATTTAACCCTGTTAGCAATTTCACATCACCTAGAAATCTTACCAAGCGTTATATTGTTGTGTTGTAGGAAGATGCCTAACACACGATCTGGAGCGTCCCAGGACTCATGGGGAGATTAAAGACTTGATTGCTCGCCGAGTAGCTGAAGAGATAGAGGCTCGTGAAGCCGCAATGAACCTTGAACCCCTGAATGAGAATGGGGATGAACAAGAAGGTGGAAATGGAAATGGAGGGAATGAAGGAAATGGAAATGGAGGGAATGGAGGAAATGGAAATAGAGGGAATGGAGGAAATGGAAATGGAAGGAATGGAGAAAATGGAAATTGAGGGAATAGAGGAAATGGAAATGAAGGGAATAGAGAAAACGAAAATGGAAATAGAAATATGAATCATGGTATGAAAGTGTTTTCGGGATTGGGCTACTTTACTTTCTGTCCCCACTTTCATTGTTGCCTTGAGTCCCTATGTGAGGTTTCATAGCCATGGCTCGAAGTGCACATTCCCATAATCTCAGAAGTGTAAGCCATAAAATTATCTTAGGAACTGAAGGCGAGTGTACTTGACCCGCTAGTTTTGAGAAAATGGAGACAAGTGTTCAATATTAGCTATATTGTACATCGACAAGTACCAAGAGAAATAATGCTACGTCCATAATCGCAAGGCAGGGCCTTAACTTGGTTCGGAACACCCACAACGAGATAACTGGCTGTTGTCAGCATGCTTAGCATAGTCATAGAATTTTAGGCTGGACTCATGAGGCTTCGACTGAACAGAATGTATTGTGTCCGACGAGGAAAGTGAAAGTCCAGAAGATGGGGAGAATGAATTGGATGAATCTGACGTGAAATGGAGAGGACTATTTGAATGCTTACACACAAAGTTTCAGGAGTTGTGCGTTTTGTATAAGGAGCGTCTGTGGGTAGTGTAATGGGGGGGGTGATCCTCGACGTTCGCGGGGGTAGTGGGAAGGAAGGACAAGGTGATAAATATCAAGGGTGTAGAGGGGGGTGAATGGTTGGGGGGATATGATGTGGTGGGGATTGAGTGTGTTTAGGGGGGCTCAGCAGGCGATAAACATTTCTCTGAATGCTATACGCGGTAAACCTCTAGAGTCATAGGAGGTTTACCCTATAGCATTCAGGGAAATGTTATCGCTGCTGAGCCCACTAAACTTCAAGATGCAATATGAATTGCCAACAACTTAATGGATCAAAAGCTGAAGGGTTGATGCAAGATGTGCTGAAAAACAAGAGAATTTGCAGGACAATAACCTCAGGGACAAACGTGGCACAACCAGTTTTCAAGCGGTAAAAAGTAGAGGCCAGAATGTGGCAAGAGCTTACACGGCAGAAACAATGGAAAGAAAGGCGCGTATTTGGGCTCTTCCCTACTGCAACAATGCAGGTTGCCCATGAAGGGTTTGTGTATCCGATACTAGGTGTGGAAACTGTAAGAAGGTTGGGCACCTGACTAGGGATTGTACGGCTGTTGTTGCTCCAACACTCGAAGCTGCAGTGTGCAAATCAGCCGGGTGTTTTTGTTTATGAGTGTGGGAGCCGGGACATTTTAGGAATGGATTGCCCTAAATTAAGAAGAGGTCAGTTTCGAGAACCAGATACAGAAACAAAATGGAAACAAGACTACATGAAGCAATGAAGCACAATGAAGGCTACGTCATTAGAGGAGGAGGAGCAAACCCTAATTCCAACGTTGTCACTGTATGTTTCTTCTCAAATACATACTGTTAGCTTCTAAGTTATTCGAACGTGCGCCGATCAAAAGTATTTTGTGTCGTCAACCTTTAGTGCTTTGCTTGATGTTGCACCATCCACTTTAGACACTAGTTATGCCGTAGAACTTGCCGATGGAAGAATTTCATAAACAAATGTTGTTCTTAGAGGTTGCAGCAATTCTGATTATTAGGATCATATCGTTTCCGACATAGAACTAATGCCCGTAGAAACTTACGTATATTCGACGTTATTCACGTATTGATTTGTTGTGATAATAACACGCGTTGATTGTTTTGTGATGAGAAGGTTCGATTCAATATTCCTTAAGTCGTGAGGATAAATTGTAGATTATCCGAGGAGAGATTGCGACGCGGAAGTAAGCTGAACTCATATCGTGTACAGGACCCAGATAGTATATTCAGAAGGGATGTACAAGTACTACCTACCAAGTTTACATCCAAGAAGGCTGAGGATAGTCAGGAGGAGAAGCGACTTGAGGACGTGTCAATCGTACGAGAATTTCCAGAAGTCTTTCCAGAAGACTTGCCTGGACTGCCACCTGCTCGACAAGTTGAATTTCAAATCGACTTAGTCCCCGATGCTGCACCTGTAGCACGAGACCCGTATCGATTAGCACCAGTCGAGATGCAATAATTGTTTACTCAGTTGCAAGAACTTTCTGACAAAGGATTTATAAGACCCAGTTCCTCACCCTGGGGAGCACGAGCACCGATTTTGTTTGTCAAGAAGAAAGATGGTTCTTTTCGGATGTGTATCGACTACCGTGAACTAAACAAACTTACTATGAAGAACCGATACCCACTTCCGAGGATCGACGAATTGTTTGATCAACTCCAAGGGTAAAGAGTCTACTCTAAGATCGACTTGAGATCTGGTTATCATCAACTCAGAGTTCGTGAGGAATAGATTGCAAAGACAACATTTAGGACTCGCTATGGTCACTACGAGTTCCAAGTAATGCCGTTTGGCTTGACTAACACACCATCAGTATTTATGGATTTGATGAATCGGGTGTGCAAACCGTATCTGGATAGATTCGTGATCGTATTCATCGATGATATTTTGATATACTCCAAGAGCAGAAAGGAGCACGAAGGACACCTTAAGTTGATTTTGAAGTTATTGAAAGAGGAGGAATTGTACGCCAAATTTTCAAAGTGTGAGTTTTGGCTGTCGAAGGTACAATTTATTGGCCACGTGATTGATAGTGAAGGCATTCACGTTGATCCCGCTAAGATTGAGTCAATCAAGGATTGGGCGTCACCCAAAACACCAACCGAGATTCGTCAATTTTTAGGTTTGGCCGATTACTACCGTCGATTTATCGAAGGTTTCTCAAAAATCACTAGACCTATGACGAAGTTGACTCAGAAAAGCGTGAAGTTTGATTGGGAAGAAAAGGCAGAGGCTGTGTTTCAGCTGTTGAAACAAAAACTGTGTAGTGCACCGATTTTGGCTTTACCTGAGGGAAGTGAGAACTTTGTGGTATACTGAGATGCTTCGCATAAACGGTTAGGCGCGGTTTTGATGTAGAGAGAGAAGGTCATAGCCTACGCGTCCCGCCAACTCAAGGTTCACGAAAAGAACTATACTATACATGAGCTAAAGCTTGGTGCAATATTGTTTGCCTTGAAGATGTGGAGACACTATCTGTATGGTACGTAGTGCGTTGTGTTCACTGATCACAAGAGTTTGTAACACATTCTCGATCATAAGGAGCTGAACATGAGACAACAATGATGGTTATAGTTGTTAAGCGACTATGACTGTTGGATTCGATATCACCCAGGAAAGACGAACGTGGTGGCTGATGCCCTGAGTCGAAAGGAAAGAAGTAAGCCGCTACGAGTTCGAGCCTTAGTTATGACTATAGGGTTAAATCTTCCTACGCAGATTTTGAATGCTCAATCGGAAGCCAGAAAAGAAGAGAACTTCATCAACGAAGACTTGCATGGAATGATTAATAAGCTAGAACCACGTACTGACGGAACATTATGTTTGAACAATCAAAGTTGGATTCTGTGTTTTGTTAACCTGAGAGCTTTGATTATGCATGAGTCTCATAAGTCAAAGTATTCCATCCATCCTGGATCGGATAAGATGTACCAAGACCTTAAGAAGCTGTATTGGTGGCCCAACATGAAAGCAGAAATTGCCACTTATGTCAGCAAGTGTTTAACATGTGCTAAAGCTAAGATAGAGTATCAGAAATCGTTTGGTTTGTTGGTTCAACCAGAGATCCCACAATGGAAATAGGAGAATATAACAATGGACTTTGTAACTAAGTTTCCAAAGACGGTCAAGACACGATTTGGGTAATCGTTGATCGTCTCACTAAATTTGCTCATTTCTTGCCTATGCGGGAAGATGACATGTTGGAGAAGTTAACGAGACAATACTTGAAGGAAGTAGTCTCAAGGCATGGAGTGCCAATTTCGATCATCTCTGACCGCGATAGCAGATTTACTTCACATTTTTGGAAGTCCCTAAATAAAGAATTAGGTACTCGATTGTACATGAGTACAACTTACCATCCAGAGACCGATGGTCAGAGTGAGAGAACCATTCAGACATTGGAGGACATGTTGCGTGCCTGTGTACTCGACTTTGGAAAAGGTTGGGATAGACACTTACCATTGGTAGACTTTTCGTATAACAATAGTTACCATACCAGCATTAAGGTTGCTCCGTTTGAGGCGTTGTATGGGCGTAAGTGCCGATCACCTGTCTGTTGGGCTGAAGTTGGAGATAGTCAGCTCACTGGCCCAGAGATCATCCATGAGACAACTGAGAAAATAGTTCAAATCAAGAACCGTATCCAAGCCGCCTGTGATCGTCAAAAGAGCTATGCCAACGTAAGACGAAAACCTCTTGAGTTTCAAGTAGGAGATAAGGTCATGTTGAAAGTATCGCCATGGAAAGGGGTGATATGTTTTGGCAAACGGGGAAAGTTGAACCCTCGTTATATTGGACCTTTTAAGATCATTGCTAAAGTAGGAACCGTTGCCTATCGTCTTGAACTCCCAGAGAAATTGAGTAGAGTTCATAGTACATTTCACGTCTCGAATTTGAAGAAATGATTAGCTGATGAACCTCTTGCTATACCGCCGGATGAAATCCAAGTTGACGACAAATTGCACTTCATCGAAGAACCTGTCGAGATCATGGACCGTGAGGTCAAGCGTCTGAAGCAGAGTCGTATTCCAATTGTCAAAATACGCTGGAACTCCAGGAGGGGTCCTGAGTTAACCTGGGAACGTGAAGACCAAATGCAAAAGAAATACCCGCACCTTTTCACCAACTCTGCACCCGCGATAGAGGTTACGTCTTAAGCTTTGAGGACAAAGCTTCTTTAACGGGGAAAGAATGTGACACCTCAAGAATTTCCGTTCAATGATTTAGCCGTTTTCGATTAGTAATTTAAATTTGTAAAAGTTTTGTTTAGCTTTTATGTTTAATCGAGGAGTTTTCCCGCTTTTATCTGAGAATCGTCTCCGAGAATGAACCGAGACACCTATCGTTGTAGTATTTTAGCGTTGGCAGCGTTTTTATGTTTCTGAGCAATATTTAAAGTTTCGTGATTTTTGGTAACGTCGTTATTCCTTTCGTTACTACGTGATACGTTAAGTTAAGTATATATTTGAGCATCAATGCAAGACCTTTGGAAATTAAATGTTTTTGAGCACTATGCTTTCCTAAAATAATTGAGACCATTTTGGTCCTCCCTTGGCTCATATAAGCGTCGAACAAACACCGTTGTGCTCCTAGGATACCATTTTGATCATTTGAATTTCCTAAACAACATTCCACCATTCTTGGAACCAACTTGTCCTAACTCTTGTTTCATTGGTGGATCAAATTGTTCCCCTTCTCCTCTTGTACCCTAGCCCACGCACACACACATATGTGTGAGTGTGTATGTGTAACTTTGTATTATAACTTGAGTTAACATCATTTCATTCTCATTCATTTCCTACACACACACAAAAAACATTCTCTTGTGCTCTCTCTCTCTCTCTCTAAAACACACGACACAAACACAAACACATACAAATCCATACATTTTTCACTTTCAATCATTTATATTTGAAGACTAGTTGAAGGTTTGATCATTTAAGATCATTCAAGTATAAAATAAATAAAGTTTGGGTTGTTCTTGATCTTTGTTCACCTCTAAAAACTATTCTTCTTTGTAAGTCTTCAAATCTTCAAATAACTTGTACGTTCTTACTTCTCTTGATGCATAAACCTTTGTTGTACAACTTGTTTTGTAAAAAGAATGATTTTGAAACTACATAAACCTTAAAAAGGTATACATATGGTTCGAATTTTATAAAAAGGGACACAAGAAAATCATAGTTTTGTGATCGTGGTTATTTTCATGTAATAATTTTGTACTTTTAAGCTTATTGTATTCGGCTTATATTTGTGAGCTTATTTAAAAGCTTCTTTGATTATTTTGGAGCTTGTTTAATGTTTATATGTACACGTGTAAAATAGAAAACATAAAGAAATATTTACTTGAGATTTAGTTTTGTAACTTATAAATAATATACTTGTATTTAGCTAGTTTTCAAAAGGATGAAACATTAAGCTTATTTGACTTAACCTATAAGCTCAAATAAGGCTTAATGGGCCCTTAAGCCTACGTCACCTACAACCATAGCCATGACCCAAGCTTGTGTGCAAGCTTATGGGTTCGGCTTGTTATGTCTTGGCTTATTATAAGCTTGTGGTAGCTTATTGATGAACCTAGTACTTGTTTGTTATCTTTTTAGTATATCGGACTTATTTGTTTCGTACTTTGGCGTTTTAAAGGCTTATTAGGCCTAAAAGCCCAATAAGGGTTTTAGTGACTCGTTAGACTTGTTTTAAATGGAAAACGATTATATAGAGTTTGTAAATTGTAAATTGTGATTCGGAAGTGGTTTGAAATTGGTTTTTGATAAAGTCTACGACTTTGGAAAAATGAGTAAACACGAACGGGTCATGACGAAATTTTATAAAAATCTTATCCTTAGAAATTATTTAAAAAGCATAAATAATAAAATGTTTTGACTAAATTACTTAACGATTTGGAAATGTCAAATTATAAATAACAGGTTTATTAATAAGTTAATAATAGTATAATATTGTATTTATATAATTAATATAATATTATATACGTACTTACTTACAACTTAAGACTTTTCATAAAAATCGATCACTAACGTTTTTAATACACAAATAACGTTTACCAAAAAATGAAGAATAAACGTTCATGTATCAATCACATACGTTAACTTTCCGAGACTAAATCAAAACCCGTATTCTTCTAGGTCATAACCGTGTACCACCGTTCGTTCCGAGTGACCCTACTTTTTGACGTATACTCTTTACCTTATCATCAAGGTGAGTTCATACCCCACTCTTTTGCTCGTTTTGAATAAATGTTTTATAACTTAGGGTGAAACATTGCTTGTTTTTAAAACTGGACACAAGTACTATACGTGAGATTTCCTTATTTACGTGTTGCCTAAGTAGCGTTTAGACCACTATTTGCCCGAACTATCATGAACTGTCAATTTTTTGACCCGATGACCGGTTGAGGGAGCGCGAGTGAATAAATAGATCTATTGGGACTAATTATCCCTATCAGGGTGAGTAGCGCTCACTACCCATGGGGCTCCCGATAAATGAATATATGTCATGTCGAATCTGGTTAGGTGGTCTTTGGTCGGACACATGTAAGGGCGAGCAAATACTTACAACAATATACATGCTATCTTTTGTTATTAGCTTCAGTGTAACGAGCTTAGAGCAATGTAAATACCTTTTTATGCGAAGTTGTATCTCCTATGACCGTCACATACGTTTTGATATCTTGTGGTCCACTATAACAACGTTTGAACTAAACTTGTGAATTCATCAACTTTATGTTGATTTTTTAAGTATGTTTTTCTCAGGTGCTTAGCATGGATGTCGTTGCTTGAACTATATGAAGTCTGTTTCCCGAACCAGTTTTTTCCAGATTTTATCCATGATTATCTTAAATACAGTTGTTGAACTTATTAAAGTTCCGCACTTTAACTTTTGAATCTTTTAAATTTGATCGATGTAAAACTTATTATTATTTTGAATTTATGCAACGGTGTTTATTTTTAAAACGTACCCTTAGAGGTCGTTCTTTATGCTTTGTACTTGAGATATTCGATAACGTCACGCCCCCGGACGCTAAATCGGACGAGACCCTATTTGGGGGTTTGACAAGAATTCACTATCTTGTTCCTTCTCCTCCAAACAGCCCAAAGAGTGCAGCACATGACCCCATGAAGAATTTTATTCACCCGTGAGCAACCATGGGAATGAATGTTACCTGAAGCGATGTCAGAAACAAAAAACGAAGGAAACACAACATGTTGATCCAGGTTCCACCAACTCCAGACTTTTCTCCAAATTGATAAAGTGTGGGGACAGTTAATGACACAATGGTCCAAGTCTTCCATAGCGTTATTACACAAAGGACATGAGGAAGAGGATAGGGGAATACCACGTTGAGCGAGGTTTAAGCGAGTAAGCAAGCGGTTAAGAGAGGCCATCTATACAGATGTTGATCTTGCGAGGGATATATGAGTTCCAGATATGATGATCTCCAAGAATGGAATCACTCAAGATCACATTCTGAATAGATTTAGCCAAAGTCTTAACTTTGTATATTCCAGAAGCATCTTGATCCCAAATCTACTTATCTGACCCATTGGGAGAGAGAGCCATACCACCAATCAAGTTGACCATATCAGATAGGTCATCAATGGCCCTTCTACAAGGGTTGAGACGCCATGACCAGTTCCCTCCCCAAACGCCATTACATAAAGTCCACCGCTCAGCAACTTTGCTCTCCTTATTATTCTCGAGAGCATAAAGCCTTGGGAACCTATCCATAAGACGAGAACCATTCGCACACCGCGGGTCAGGCCAAAACATAGTATCTAAGCCATTAGAGACTTTAAGGGTAAAAGAACAGTTAAAAGAGTTGTCAATTTTGCCTATATCTAAAATTGCTTTAATGATGTCACATCATGTGCCTCCAACATCATGAGAATTTTGATTTGAACCAAAACCACAATCGGGGCCATAAAACTCACTGATAACCGTGTGCCAAAGGGCATTATTTTCCTTAAGAAATCTCCATTTCCATTTTCCAAGAAGTCCAATATTTTTTGCCAAGAGACTACCTACTCCGAGACCTCCTTTTTTAAGATCATAAAGAATGCTACTCCATTTAACCCAACTAATACCTCTTTGAGACTCTTTAAATCCCCAAAAGAATCGGCTTCGAATAGACTCCAAAAGATTGATAACCTTTAATGGGGCTTTAAACAGCGAGAGATAGTAAACAGGGAGACTACCAAGCACAGATTTAACGAGCGTGAGTCTATCGCCAATAGATAAAGATTTGGCTTTCCAGGATGAAAGTCTATCTCGGAAGTATTAACCACATCATTCCAACCGCTACATATATTTAATCTTTTTCCTACCGGAAGGCCTAGATAGGAAAATGGGAGGGAGTCATGAATACATCCAATAGCAGCCGCCATATCCTCGACCTCATTTCCAGGGACCCCCAACCCGATGACCCTACTCTTTGCAATATTAACTTTGAGACCTGAGGCAACCTCAAAGCACTTAAGTATGTTAAAGAGATTCAAGGCGTTTCTTCTTGACCAATCACCAAAGAAAATAGTGTCATCCGCATATTGAAGGAAAGAAAGATTGGATCTATTTTCCGCTAGGTAGATGCTTTTATAAAGCCCCTTCTCGCAAGCTTCCAACATAGAGACATTAAGAGCTTCGGCAACAATTAAAAATAAGAAAGGAGAAAGAGGATCTCCTTGACGGAGACCTCTTTCAAGCTTGTACTCTTTAGTTGGAGATCCGTTAACAAGCACCGAGATAGAAGCCGAAGATAGACAAGAAGCAATCCATCTCCTCCATTTGAAACCAAACCCCATTTGCCTTAAAGTGTCTAGAAGAAACCCCTAATTGACACTATCGAAGGCTTTCTCGAAATCGACTTTAAATAAGAGCAATTTGAGATCATCTAACTTTGCCATGCGAATCACCTCATTGGCAATAAGGCATCCGTCAAGGATTTGCCTTCCCGCGATAAAGGCCGATTGGTTAGGGCTAATGATTGAATCAATGACCTTAGATAACCTATTCGCGAGGATTTTGGAGATCACCTTGTAAACACAACCGATTAGACTAATAGGGCGATAATCCGAGAAAGTGAGAGGGTCGACCTTCTTAGGGATCAAGACAATAAAGGACGGATTACACCCACTAGCAAGATTACCAGTGGATTTGAAGTATTTGACGCACCCCCAGAAGTCGTGTTTGACAATATCCCAATAAGCTTTGATAAAATTAAAATTAATCCCATCTGGGCCCGGGGCCTTAGAACCAACACATCCCCAAACCGCCTCCTTGATCTCCACCATGGAGATTGGGAGCTCCAAAAACTCAGCATCCATGATTGATAATTTTTGAAAGAGCAGACTAGAGAATTGGGGCCTGTTAGCACGGTTCTCCTTAAATCTAGAAGAGAAGTGCTTAAATGCCGCAAGTTTGATGGCATCAGGAGTATCACACCACGCCCCGTTAGAAGAGATACCCCTGATGTTGCATTTAGCATAGTTGAGGTTGAGAATGAAGTGGAAGAACCTGGTGTTCTCATCGCCTTCAATGACCCATTTAAGACGACACTTTTGTTTCAAGTCCTCCCTATGAATTTGATCCATATAGTTTAAGTCCATAACCCACTCCTCCCTTTTGTCAATGTCTAAGTCATTAATGAGCCCAACCTCAACCCTCGCGTCCCAATCTATCAATTTACGATTCAGGTCTTCTTTTATCAGGTTCTGTACAACAAATTGTTTGGACGTCCACTCCTTTATATCCAGCCTAAGCCTTTTTAGCTTATTTTTGAAAGCGAGGTCAAGAGACATAAGAGATAATAAGCCAGCCTACAAAGTTTCAATAACCTCTTTAAAGCCCTTAACGCTTATCCATTTATCAAAGATTCTATAAGGCTTTGGCCTAAAATTTAGAGAACCAACCTTCAACCTGATAGGCCAGTGGTCCGAGATGAAGCGACACAAGACGGAGACAGACGCATCATTCCAAAGATTAAAAAAATCACTGGAAACCGGAATCTGTCCAGCTTGCTTGCTTTCCTCCCTGACTTGTCAAATCTAGTAAACCTCATCCCTCCAAGAGGGAAGTCAAATAATCCTAATCTTGAGATAAAATCATTGAAGGAATTCGCCTCATATGCATTAAACAAACTCCCAATTCTCTCGTCATGGCATCTCACAACATTGAAGTCACCGAATAAGATCCAGACAGCATCATAGGATTTGATAAAATTCTCAATATCAATCCAAAGTTGATCTTTAAGAGAACTCAACTGAGGGGCATAAACATTTAAGAGCCCAACCTGCTTTGAGGCCCCAACCCAAGCGCCAATAACCCCCAAAAAACTCCTATTGACCACTTTGTGCTCTAAGGAGAACAACCGAGAGTCCCACATGGTGAGGATTCCCCCAGAAGCCCCAACAGAATCACTTGAGGCGAAATCCACATAGGGACGAGGCCACAACGATCGAATAAGAAACTGATCCAAAGACTCGAGCTTGGTTTCTTGGATACCAAAAAAAATTTATTATCATATCCAAGCCCATTAGAATTTAAGGAAATACCATTCATTGAAAAAAAAACACCTGAATTGATGCACATAAGATCAAGAAGATCGAGGTGCAGCCAAGATAGGATATGTTCTAAATGAGAAACCGATTTGAGCGCCAAAATTTTCCAAGACACCTTTCTTTTCCAGCAATTCAAGATTTCCCTCTTGAGAGGTAGTACTCGCAATGCCATTACCATTACCAATAACAAGCTTTCTTCTCCTAGGCTTAGACCTTTTCTTCTTGCCACCTAAAGACCGAAGATCCACATTATCTGAGAGTTTTTGAAAGCTAGAAAGGAGATCATCTAACTCATCGTCAATTTCATTATTAGATCATTAATATTGTGGGATACGTGTCTCGAGAGTATGATGCCATCTCTCCCACTCAGATCTCTTCTCCTTCATTCATAGAACACACACACACACTTTTTCTATATTTTTAATTTGAAACTGAAGATGTACATGCAACAAGAACAAGTAAGAGGAATTTAATCTCCAACATCAGTTGTTATCGCGATTAAAGAAGGCTTATACAAGAACAACGGCTACCGATAATTAAGGTGATCATCAATTTTCAATTTTAGGGCTTATACAAGAACAACGGCTACCGATAATCATACAAATTAAGATGTACATAAATAAATAAGGAGTTTTGGTTTTGTAATTTTTTCATTACATGGAATTTAAGTGTATTTGTATGATTGATGATTTATAATAGAGTTGCTTTATACAGATTTAGTATAAACCAGGTTAGTTTAGATCATTTTTTATTTGTTTTTTATTTTTAAGTTTCTGATGATTTTGTTGAAGATTTTGGTGTTTCTTAGAAATATATAGATAAAGGTTTGATTGACAAAGGTTTGATTTTTAATGTTATGTAGATATAAATTCGTGCTTTTTGTTATAAATCGTTGCTGAAAGAGTGTGTTTGTTTGTGCAGGTTTATTTTGCACCAACCGAGGTGCATACTGGTATTGTAACCTGTGGCGGTTTGTGTCCTTGGCTAAATGCTATGCTCAGGGATGTGTTGTGCATTAGGACAAATTAGTAGCAGGAGCTATTGAAGCCTTTCCTGAGCTAAAAGGTATGATCTTTTCTTTATTTTACTTTTATTGATGCTTTTATCTTAAAAAATAGGGTGTATTTTAATTAATTTTTGACTCTTTTGCTTATGTTTTTTATATGAGTCTTGATTGTATTCAAATTAGGTCTTAGAAAATCTGTCTATTGCATTGAAACAGTTTTTATAAGTGTGGAGAATGAGAGATGGAGATGAAGATGAAGATGAAGATGAGAAGAGCGATGGAATTAATTACGAGGTGCTTCAGGTATATAAATTTTTTGTTGTTATTTTTTAGTGAGATTTTATTTATTTGTATGGTTTCTTCATTTGTTGTGTTGTAGTAGGAAACAAATATGTTATAGTTTTGGTTATACATATAGATAATTCTTGATTTAATAAACATTAGCTGTATACTTTTTAAAAGTTACATATATGAATGGTTATTTTCCTCTGTGTTAGCTAACCTGCGTAACCATGGTTTTCATTTGCATTTAGCTAACCTGCGTAACCATGGGTACAGGCTAAATTTTATTGCTTTTGTTGGCTTAATGTTATATTAATGAGGTAGGAAAGGTTTATTGAAAAGTATGTGTTCGGTTTGAGTTAGTGTTGCCAGTTTAGAGTGTAATGAAATTTTGTAAATGAAGTATTTTATTTATTATTTGCTTGCCGCAAAGGGTGGTTCATATTCTTCGTAGTCCAGTTGATTTACTGCTTTGTCCATTAGAGAAAACAAAATCCAAGGTGTAACTTTCAAAGAAGCCCTAGCGTCTACGCTCAATCTCTTCAATTAGCAGCAAGGCAAGATGAGGTTGTGGATCTTTTGAGGTTGTTCCAAATTAAGGGCTCAAAATGCCGAGGATATGGTAGCGGAATCTTGCACCTGGCTGGAAGGTTGGCGCTGTTAGGTAAACTAAATAAGAAACCAGATGCAACATTGCAGCTACATAGAAAGCTTTAGTGGCGCGAGGTATATAGTGGACAACTATACATTGATCATAAGCAACTGAATTTATATATTTACAATTTGAGTAGATGGGATTATGAAATATAAGCCGAGTAGATCAGTAGAATAACCTGATACACCCACACATGAGCATAAATAAACATCCCTTAAAGTTCTATGTTTTTTAAATTAGTAAAATAATCAGCTATAAGGATACTATACCTGTTAATCTTCATAACTTTTATATCACGGTAATTTTTTTATCTCTAACTTTCTTTTTGAAATTCTTTCTTACACTTACGTGTTGTGTTTATTTTCGAGCATCGGTTCTAACTGAGGCTAGGCTTGATGGAGGAAGTAATAATGATGTGATCACACTATAGGCAGAATACAATTTTAACAAAAGTCTTAGGTACGTTCTCATCAAACTATTACATTGTTAGGCGTAATTTGCAAATGTCGCAATGTTTTAACTGCCCAAAAGGATGGTATTTGCGAAAATGGTGGACTTTGTGTAATACAAACATATGTCAAACAACGGTCTTTGCTTATCACAGATAGAAACCAATATAAACTTTGGTGTCATTAGGAATCATATTTTGAAACATAGTATTTATTTCGCAATCTGTTTAAAAACGCAAAAATGAATCTAATGAAAAAAATTGGAGCAAGAATGATGCTACGCACCCATCTTGCCAAAACACATTCTATATTTTTTTCCCAGATTCATTTATGCTCAAAATCTTGCATCATCAGTTTAAATTGTAAGTATGTTGTTTCATTTAAGCTGAGTTCTTAAAAAATGCCTTTTTGTGTAATGTTCACTTCCTCAGGGGTGTAATTCAAAACAATTTCCGCCATCGCTCAGGAGCTGGAAAAGTAGTAGGTGATTTTTACACCGCCTAATTTAGTGGATACACTACCTCATGTGCTTCATGGTTCTATACCGTAAGTTATTTATGTTGTCCAATGGTGGTGTATGCATCACTTATGTTCGTGTAAAAATCACCTCCATTCTAGAACCATGTTGTTAAAGTAATTTTCTAATGTTAGTTACACTTTAATAAAGATATAACTATATAAGAATGAAATTATAAATTATGTAGGATGTGTAGGTAGTGTTTCTGAGGATGTTGTAAGATAAATGATCATTATTAATGCGCATAATTTCACCTATTTACCAATTATCTGCACATATTCTGCATCAATATGTTGGATCATTTCTTAAAATCACCAATACAATTTTTAAGCTAAAAGATTTGAAGTTCTACATAAACTAATGATTATGATATCCATTTCTTCAGGTTACTGTTGTTACCCACTTCAGTGATCCGAGGATAACGAGTGCAGAACTAAGAGATCTGCTTCTGCAATCAATCTCTGTATTGGTTCAATACAAGGAGTATCCCACTGCTTTTGAGAGCAACCTAGCAGCAATTCATAGCTTGCCAATAGCACTATTGTCAGCATTTGATAACCGATCGTGGATTCCTGTAACAGATATACTTGTACAATTATGTAGAATATACGAAGAAAGTACTCCCAGTCTTTAACTATTGTTTTGTTTGTTGCCATTCTTTTGCAAATAATTAACGTAATATCCCACGCAATTTTTGTTGCAGGTACGGTCGCGCCATCAAGAGACACTATTGTTGAGACGAATGGATTTTAAATGACTGATTCAAGCGTCATTCCTCAAACGAATAACGAGTAAGTAGCATTTGCTTAAAGTTACGCAGAAACAGTCATCGTTGTTTATAAATTTAGCAGCTTATCTGCCTACGTAGTTAATATATTTTTCGCTTATGATGTTAGTCTAAGTATATTTTTGTGAAAAAGACACCAAGTTGGTCTTCAGAATGTGTGCCAATGATCAATTGACTCATTGGTTGTCTTTATTTCTTTCTCAGCGATTGGCCGCTCCGGAAATGCAAATGGTTCCCCTGTCAACATCCTAATTTGATACGAACATCACATGTTCAATAGTGTTACCATGGCGTGATCCCTGTTAGAGAGCGAAGGCGTACACAAGAGTAGCTCTATTCAAACAAGATACGTTTGGTATGTAAAATTTTCAAGCTCTTAGTAGTCTCTTCATTACAGTTATGCATAACTGATACATACAAACATACATTTTACCTAGAGTAGTGATGCTTCGATTAGTTATAGGTTTGTAAATTCTAGCGCGAAAAGGACTGCATGTATATAAAAGAGGCATTGAAAAACATAGGACTTATATTGTTAGAAATCAAAGAAATAGATAAAGAGGAAGTATGTAACAACCTCAAATTTTCACCAATAGAATATAACAACCCGTAATTTTCATCAATGTAATATCCATCTATTAAATTAGATGCACTGTAATATCCATCTATTAAATTAGATTCGATATAATATCCGTCTATTATATACCACATTTTTACAGGGAAATTTTTACTTTATCTCATTATGCAACGTAACTTGCATCTTTAAAGTAAACGAGCTCACGCAACCTCTACCAATGCCATCTATATCAATGTTCATATCATGTAAACATCCTAATATGTCAAGTCTATATCTTAATATCATTTTTACCAAGTACATTATCCATTTAACGTACCATTTACAACGTTACATCAAAACAAGCATTATACGTTAACGTTTATTCCAAAAACCCTAATTTCATGTCAAAGCAAATGTACAAGCCTTCAAGCATGTGTACAAGTGATCAATTCATAATATTTAAATCACATTTTCCCTCCTAAATCAAAGTACAACTCATTTGAGCTCAATGTACAAGCCAATAAAGCATAAATTCAAACTAGCTCATTTCCCTCCAAAATCTTAAGGATTTCGTACCACCTCTTTAGCACTAATTACAAGCACTCAATACACCATATTTAAACACTTTTCCCTCTCTAATCTCAGCTCCTACACTAACCCTAAAACCTAAACCCTAAACCCGAAAACCCTAGCAAACCCGTTACACCCTTAAACTAGTTTATAACTTTTAAAAATCTGATCCGTTGATAAAACATAGGATCTGGGAAAAACCAATAGGCTCTGTGTTAACATAAGAAATCACTAGCTACACAAAGAAGATCCGGAGGTCGGGGAGGATTGAACAAATAGAAAGCCATATTATTAGTGAGAGAAAAGGGAAGATGTGTGTGTTCTAGAGAGAGAAACCTGGCTCTGATACCAAATGTTATCCCAAAAGCTTAATCCATTTCACAATAATAAGCTATACCAATAAGCAAAATAAAGAT
>BQNB010041308.1:0-46850 GCA_026074375.1 Tanacetum coccineum
CGTGTATGCGTCAGTACGAGGTTCAATCATTGGGGGTTCAGTACGAGGTGCAGTGGTTCAGAAATGATTAAGTCGGGTAAGAGTCTTCTAGATTGACACGTGGCGTGAGCAGATTGGCTATGAAGAAGGGCAGTCCTGGCATTAATAAAATAAAGGGGGTTTTAACCATGGGAAAATACCAAAATACCCATGCTACATGGGCTATATATTGAAGATCACACCAGACGCATGGGGGATATCTTTCATTCATTTTCTTTACTTTTACCTTTTAGCTTTATTAGTTTAGATTAGATGTAGAAGTAGAATAGTGGTAGCTTATTTTAGCTTATTGGATCTAGCTTATTTGTACTTGTGGGCTTTATAATGAAGATGCTTTCTTTTATAAAGGTTGGTATTATTTATGCTTATTTTCTCTCCTAATCATCTCTTTTTCTTATTTTATCTTTTAAGCTTATTTCCAAATAAGCTCTTGTTAGTTTATTTATTTTTAGATCTTAAGCTTATATTCGAATAAGCTCTTTATAGCTTATTTCATCTAAGCTTATTTTATATTCATGTTTGTTTAAAGCTTTTCGAGTAGGCTTATATTAGCTTATTTCGATTGTTTAATTTTTTTTATTCTAGCTTATTGTTATAGATACAATCCTTAAATATATCCGTCTCTCGTTCACTCTTCGGAGTCGAACACCTTAGTTTCGGGTGGATTTGGATCTATTAATTTTAGCTTATTTTTCATAGTTTATGTTTTTTTTAATTTTTAGCTTATTTTCTAGCATAAAGTTTGTAGCTTTTTAATAGTAGCTTATTTCCTTAGCTTATTTCATCTCTTAGTTTAATTATTAGAAGTAGATCTAACTTATTTCAATCTTTTACATATCTTATTTTGCTAGATCTTGTAGCTTTTCTTATTCGAGATACTTAATATTTCGGATTTAAAGCTTTTAGCTTATAGCTTATTTATTTAGCTTAACATTTGTTGTGTTTTAATGTTGATGAATCCGAACCAACACTTAGGCGAGGAGCTTATGGGTCTTATAAGCAAATTTTACTACTAAAGTTTGTCGCTTTTTAAGGTTTTACTTAGCTAATTAGTGAATAAAGCTCAAAACTTTACTAGTTAATTAGTTATATAAAAACTAATAAAGTTATAATCTTTAGTGTTAAATTAAGTTTATAAGATCAGGTGGTTTAAATTCGTCTCATTTTGGCGTAACGGGTTTTACTTTCTTTTCTTTTTTTTCTCTCATTAGTAGTTGTAGTTTATTATTTAAAAATGTTTATGTTTGTTAATTTGATTGTTATTGCTAGCTTAATTAGTATGCTTAGTGAGTAGTTTATTTATGCTTTTTAAGTGACTGTGATTAGTGAAATAAGTGTGGATTTAAAAGGGGATTATTGATTAATAGTTTTCGGATTATTTAGATTTCTTATTTGATTATTTCAAAGGGAAAAATCCGAAGAAATAATCAAACATCAAATCTAGTAATTAATACCTTTATAAGAAATTGTTTTCAAAATAAACCAACGTTTTGTGAAAATAATTTTTTTTACGGGTAGTAATTCGTCATTAAAAACTTTAATTCACACTTAAGGATCTTTTCATGTCACTTAGCAAGCGTATTCGTCTTATATAACTTTTGATCATTTAGCTTAATCGATTATGTTTGTTTATGCTAGTTTAGTTATGATAATTAGTGAGTAGTTTTATTATGCTTGTTAAGTGAGTAGTGTTTGGTGAATTAAGTGTGGAAATAAAAAGTGATTATTGATTAATAAATTTGGATGATTTAGATTAGTGTTTTGGTTATTCAAACGAGCAAAAGCCATAAGGGTAATTAGGCATTAATCTAGTAATCAATATCTTGATAAAAATTGTTTTTAATAAAAACCAACGTTGTGAGAAGATAATTATTTTGAGGGGTGTTGATTCATCGATAAAAACTTACTACACACTTAAGGATCCGAACACCTCACCTAACAAGCATATCCGTTTTAGATTTATTTGCTTTTCTTATTATTATTTAGTATTAATTTAGTTTATAATTTTAATTAGTATAAATACCAAAACCAAAACAAAAAGATAATCAAGCATCAACGTGAATCTCAATTCAATTCTCGCCGTGGATACGCCATCCGGAAGATTGATTATTACTTTTCCTAAAGTAATTTTTACATCTAAACGGGACATACTATATATGTTACTTCGACACGCTTTTGACGTTTTATCACGGTCAGATGTGTGTTTTTCCAAGTTTTAAATTTATAATAACTAGAAATACCAATTTTGACTAAAAACACAACATTCGGGCAAGTATACCCTATCGAGTGTAATATAGTATTAGGTAAGCCTAGGTCGTTCCACGGGATTTGTAGCAATTCACAGATTGTTTATCAAGTAACAAAGATAATTGATTGTCACGGATCAAATAGCCTAAACATGTGTATAAAGCAAGCAAGGAACATGGCATGATCCACATAACATAATAGATAGAGATAGAGCAAGACTTTATATAAACAAATCATGTAAGTCATGAATAACGGGTAATTACCATAACAAACATATCTACCAATAATGAAATAGAATCCTTTCGGCCTATATATTACATCATCACAAGCGCATTAAGAATGGCTTATATCAAATATGCATACATATGAATTCCTCCCAACCTGGTCGGTCAACATAAGGAATGGTCTTAAACATCACGTAGGCATTTATTGTTCCAGCTTTATTCGTTTCATATTAATTCCCCCCCCCGACAACTTATAATATGTCCTTTGGTGGGATTTAAACATGGGCTAGGACACCCACAGGAATTTGCATTTACATTAGACCACAATGTAGTTGTGACAAGTTTTTAAAAAAACAATACATAACAAATGAATAGAAATCTTTGTTATTAAGTCGTTTGCATTTCAAATTCAAAAACCAGTTTTTAACTTATCGAATTGCCATTAATAGACCTGTGCTTAAGGTCACCTCAAACTAAAACAGGAGGATGTAGTAGTGATGAATTACATGGAAATAATTTGGCCCATTAATTTTTGTAACTAATAATATTGATACCAAAATAAGATTTATATTTTTCAACTTTGTATGTATTCCCTAATCTAAATCACGAATTCATAAACTATTACTGCCATCGCAATGGCATCTGTTATGAAATTCACTTTCAAAAGCATAACAAGAGGCTCCACCGCCCACAATAACAAGATGATGCATTGATTTAAATCCTTATAATCAGGTATGTTTAATTGTCAATTCTCTTTAATACTTATGTATAGATGTGTTTGTAACTTATTTCCTAATATAAACATCTGATTCAAAAACACACCCCAAAGTCAAAATGTCTCCTTCTCAGATCGCTTCCAGAACAAAACCAAAAATTAGGGTTCTCGCGAACAAAGATCTAAAATCGAATTCGTGATTAAATCTTTAATCTTGATTTACAAACCATAATTAAGTCATCAAGTATATCTCGAGTTTACCAGTAACTCCAACATTCATTTTTTTTACCATTGTTGGTATATGCTTAATACACATACCATTTTCATTAAAAACGGACTTAAATACTAAAAACATACCAGAAATACCTATTGTATTTGAGTGTTTTGATTAGATTTATGCAGGAAAGTGATATTCAAGAAAGAGCGAAAAAGAAAGCCTCAAAAATGACCATACCAAGCACGGGATGGAAAAGAAAGTCAAATCCGGAAGCCAAGTTAGTCAAGTCAGAAAGTCAACCCAGAAAAAAGTCAAAAGTCAACCATGTGAAGAAAACTAAAACTGAGGGACTAAAATACCAACCTCAAGTTGTATTCACAAGAATAACAAGACGAAGGGACTCAAAATGTGGGAAATTGGGGGAAGTATAACTTGAGGGGCCGAAGCTGCCAACCTACACAAAACCATTTTTTTCCGCCTAACAGAACCCAAGAACAACTCACGGGTGTCTTCCCACCCTTTTACCTTGCAACCTCTACAACCCCTTGGGTAAGACATTTCCCCCTCCTCCACTATCTCCCCCCATCTTTATAATTGCCATGTTGGCAATCCTTCACCACTTTCCAAGCTTTTAGAATGGCTGTTGATTGAGACTCAAAAGAACCACAAGAAGATTGAATGGCTGAGATTACTTTTATCAAGTCCCTCACACAACTAAAACACCATGGAAGTCTCTCACAAAGAAAACACAAGCTGCATGTCTAAGAAGAAAAGACTTCGGCTATAAATAGAGCTTTTTGTAAGCCTTGGAGGCATCTTAGATTATCTTAGCTTATCTTAGTTTTATTGTAATTTTTATTAAATCATTTTAGCATTTTATCCAGTTTATTTTATTGCCTTGTACTCTTTTTACGAATTTATAAAAGTTTGAAGTTTATGAGTTAAAAAGTCAAGTTTTTTAAAATTCAACTACTTAAGTGTTGGATTTGTAAATGTGTTAAGAAGCTCTCACTCAAGCTTATTTATAAGCTGTTTTCATTAAGTAAACTAAAAAGGATAAATAGTTAAGAAAACGTAAAAAAATCTCACCTCAAATATACCACAGCTTATGGATGATAAGCCAGTTCTGGATGGGCTTATGGACACCACTAGCTTGTTTTACACAAGCTAGAGCTTGTAGATACTTTGTTTGGCCCTGTTTTGAGCAAGGGTGTTGTAAGTCTCTCTTTTTCTTACTTTTCTTATTTACTGTAGAACTGCTTATAGTGCTTATTTGTTACCTATATTTACTTATTTATGCATTTCATGGATGTTCGGAGCTTATCTTGCTTAGTTGTTAGTTTAAAAATAGTTTGTGTCACTTTCTTAGTTAGTACTGGTAGTATGTTTAGTTAATACTGTTAGATGATTTAGCTTATTTACGGTGCTTATTTGTGATTGAAGTCTGCTTATAAGTGTCTTATTTTGTTATTTGATAATCTGTTGTTTACAATTTAGGACCAAAATCAGTTACTATAAAAGAAAAATGATTTGTGGAAAAAAACTGTAAGGGGTGTTTGGAACAAGCAGACTAAACCCGCATAGTTAGTACTGCTGGTTCTATTCTTGGGATTTTAAAGCTAGCAGTACTAACTCAAAGCTAGCAGTACTAACTCCAGGTTAGTACTGGTAGTTAAAAACTGTTAGTACTGTTGGTTCATTATTGCTGTATTAGCTTATTATTTATGCTTATTTAAGATTTCCTTAGCTTTTTAGAGTAGATTAAGCCATTTTCCTTTACTGTCTTTAGTAGAGCTTATTTTAGCTTATTTGCCTTTTCAAAGCAATTTTAATAGTATATGCAGTTGTAGCTTTTTAGCTTTTTGCCATTTTAGTTTTTTTCTAGTTGCTTAACATTTTTCTTTGCTGAGTGCTTTTTAGGGGTAGTTAGTTATCTGTTTTAGCTTATTTGCTTATTTCTTGTTTCATTGTGCTTTGTTAAAAGCTAGTAGTTAACTCAAAGCTCGAGTTTACTAACTCCTAGTTCTGTGCTGGTAGTTTAAATTATTAGTATTGTTGTTAGTACTGCTGAGTTTCTCTTGCTTAATTTAGCTTAATTGCTTGTTGAATTTGCTTATTTAGGGTTAGTTTAGCTTTTTAGGTTTGTCACTCCCCACCCCCCCCTGCACTGCTTAAGTTATTTGGGTTTTGTCTTAAGCGTATTGAGTTTATTGGTTTAGTATAAAGTTTTAGTGTTTTTACCATCCTAGCATTTATGCCTGCTCTAGCTTATTTTCCTTGCTTATCTTTTCGTGCATTTGCTTATTAGGTTTAGTGCCCAATAATATCTTTGTCATATTCAAACATCGATTATCAATTCGTCATTCGATTTTCCATTTAAGCCTCGTTGGGACATAACGACCCGGAAACACTCTATACTACTTCCGGTTTCATTGATTTTGTGGATCCTGATCCTTGTTATATATTTATATTTATTTATATATAAAAAGGAGTAAGAATACGCGAGTCAATTTTTGGCGCCGTTGCCGGGGAGGCTGAAAACGATTATCGTTACGTTTGACAATTTGTGTTTGAATTTGTGATATTTCTTCTGTAAAATACGAAAAAGAGTACAAAAATATTTTTCTTTTTATTTTTTAGTTTACATTATCATAGATAAGAAAAAAAACCAAACATATAAAATCATTGTCTTAATCAAGATATAAATTTACAAGTGGTAAATACAAAGATATATTCTCAATTGAGGTATTATCATAATAAATTCGTGATAACTTGTGGTTCCAAATCGAACAAACGATAAAAACTTGCCATTTGTGTCTCTTACGACGAACGGCTCACCTCGAAAAGTTAAACAAACTAAAAAGTGGGTATAAGGAGGGTTGTTCCAAGGAACTACGACCCGAAAGGAGAAATAAGCTTCGCGCTATTTCCTACTCTTCGCTCACCTGTGGTTTATCATGTTTGAGAGCTTACCGTGATGTAAGTAGATTATTGGTTGAAGTTGTCCTACCTCAATTGTTGTTACTATACATTGTGAATAAATCATTGAAAAAAAACCAAAAAATTTATTTAGTGTAAATTTTCTTTTTATATTTCTATTTTGTGCATGCGCACTCGTTCTCTAAGCCCCGTAACTCATCGACAACAACAAGTCGTAATATTCTGTTGAATCACCCACACCTCTGAGAAACCGAATATAAACAAATCATAGAAAACTTTCTATCATCCTTTAGTTACGATGGACGATAATCGTTACTATGGTGCCTATTACTCGAA
Source organism: Tanacetum coccineum (assembly GCA_026074375.1). Classification (NCBI taxonomy): domain Eukaryota; kingdom Viridiplantae; phylum Streptophyta; class Magnoliopsida; order Asterales; family Asteraceae; genus Tanacetum; species Tanacetum coccineum. The sequence continues at coordinate 6,719 of BQNB010041308.1, forward strand.
GCACCCACCGAGGGTTATCGAGGATGCGATCGTGTTCTGAAAACTACCGCGACATTTTGAGATCAAGCTTGGTCTACTTTAATCTTGTTCAAAACAAGCATAGTTTTGGACATTTTAAAGAAGGACCCACATGCCTCACATTGATATTTCAACAAGTCACTTCTACGATGAAGTTCCCGATCGTCACCGAGTCGCTCGGTTTAGCTTATGCTTTTCCCAATTTTCCCTCGAGGGGCCCGCCGGATTTGCTTGAAAATGAACCCCTCGCTCGATTCGATTCCTTACATGGGATGATCTTGGTTCGAAAAATTCATTAAAAAATTCTTCCCTCCCTCATAAAAAACAACATATCCTTCGAAATTGAAAATCACAAGATTTTAACAAAAATTGATGAAACGTTTTACGAGCATGGGACCGATTCAATGATTTCTTATGGGAATGCCCGCATTATGGGTTTTGATTGCATCACTCGATACATTCTATAATTACCTAAATTTTCGAATGATCAAGATTATTGAACTCCGCTGCAGGTGTAACTTTTGGATAAGCAATGCTCGAGAATGCCTAAAAATCATCGAGAGCAAGTCTAAAGTTTGTCAATCACGAAGCAAGGCCATTGTTTCCAAAGTGAGTACGAGCTCTTCCACCCCAGCAGTTTCATCCGATATTGCTGAGCTGAAAGATATGGTTAGAGCATTGATTCTCGATAAGAAAAACCAAACTCCAGCTCCCGCTCTGTAAATGCAATCGGGAGCAATGAAAGTTTGTGTAACTTGCGGGGTCCCTGTGGTCATTCTTACAAAATTGTCTAGTACCGATGGCAACATTTATCGTGACAATATCCAAGAATACGTGTCACAAGCGCCGCCAGTTAACTACAACAAAGGGAATGCTAGTTACCGACCTTAGATGGTTGCAAACCAAATTAGACCTCCCGGTTTTCCTCCTATGCAAAACCATCAAAAACAACCAAATTCGGAGGTATCAATTTCAAACCATAAATCGGGGGAACAAATTTTAAACATAATAGGGTAATAATTTCAATCAAGGAAAGTTTACCACCCCTAGATTAATCAACCCGACTTTTTCAAGCTCCAGCTTAGCCCAGCTTCAGTATCCACCAGCACCAGGTGTGTCTAAGCCCGATTTTGATAACTACGTCAAAGCTAATGACCGGTTATGCAAAAATAAGCAAAATCAAATGGCAAATTATAAGGACTAATCACCAAAATTAATGAGTACGTATACCGGCTTCTACTTTGGGCTTCGGGTTCTCGTACAACGCAACACCATTGCTAACTGAAAGGTGATGTGAAAGCTATCTCACTACCGAAGCGGTGTTTCCTATAATGGACCTCAAATTTCTTCTTCCTCTGTGGAAAGAATCGAAACCGAGGTGACAAAGAGATCGGTACAACAAGCACCGAAAACATCCAACCTTCGGTGGTCCAATATTGACCAGATTTAGCGAGCCAATTGTTGCTTCAAAGACTAAACAAACCTTGCCTTATCCTTCAAGGGCCAACAAAGAGAAGCTTCGTGAAAAAGACGATCTTCTAGCTTCAAAATTTATGGAGATTTTTCGGAATCTCCATTTCGAGCTAGTTTCGCGGACCGCTCTCCTACTCATGCCTCCCAAATTTGCACAAATGTTTAGAAGCTCCTCAATGATAAGATAAGTGATTGAAGTAGACAAAGACACTGGTAAACGAGAATTACTCGGCGGTTATCCTAAAAAAGTTTCCCGAAAAACTTGGACCCCAGTAGATTTCTTATACCGTGTGACTTTCCGGAGATGAATGAATGCTTAGCCTTGGCCGTCTTGGTGCAAGCATCAAAACCTACTGCCTCTTCCATTTGGGAAAGAATAAGTCTCCTAACTATGACCGAACAACCCGAATGATATTTGAAACTTGTCGACCAAACAGATTTCTATCCAACCGGCTCGCCGAAGGATGTTTTCATAAGAGTTGGAACATTCTTCTTTCTGCCAGATTTTGTGTCGTTGAATTACGTTGCCTGTATACTCGGGTTCCCCTAATCTTAGGAAAGGACTTTCTTGAGGAACAACAAGTGCTTGATCGACGTTCACGGTGAACAAATGACCCTTAGACATGATGACAATCCGGACCTTCAAAGTTGGTGATACTAAGTTTCTTCCTCCAAAAAACCCAAACAAATTATTCATTGAATTCGGTTCAACCGAGGCCGATGTTATTGACATTGGCTTGTGAAGAATGATGTTCAAGAAGTACTTGAAATTTCGAAAGAAGTGGCAAATCCCTACTTTACTTCGATTCTTGTGATCAATTCTCGCTCTCCATCTTTCAATCCCTTCAGAGGAAGTGATTTTCTAATGGAAGAGATCGATGATTCTTGACATGGTGATTTCAATACCACCAGGTGTTGACGGCATCTATGATTCTGTGGGAGATATGTTTACCTTGAAGGATGTTAAGTGTGATCAAATAGCGACCCAAATCTCCTCCGTCAACCAGTTTGTGAAATTAATGTGCCTGAAAATGGTTAAATCTCGTGTTGAAGATCCTCCGACCTTGAACCAAAGACGTACCATCCATCTCTTGAGTATGCCGTTTTGGAGGGTGATGACTCAAATTAACCCGTTATAATCGCTAAAATACTTGAAAGATGAGGACTAAAACCGCCCTGATCAAGTTCTTAAGTCACACAAAACTGGCCCCATAAGCTGGAAGATTTCTGATATTAAGGGGGATAGATCCCACAGTTTTGTACCCATAGGATTTTGATGGAGAAAAGTCCACACCCGTAGTTCCACATCAGGAAGCTAGTTAACCCTAAAATCCATGCGGTTATTAAGCAAGAAGTTATCAAACTTCTTATGTGGGTTGATTTGTCCTATCTCTTACAGTACTGGGTAAGCCGGGTTCATTGCGTCCTAAGACGGAGGGAATAACCGTGGTAACAAAATGAATAAATGAGTTAATACCCACTTGGTTGGTTACGGGATGGCTCGAGTTAGCTTCGCATTACCCGAAAACTCAATGATGCAACGCGTTAAAGACATTTTCCCAGTTGCCATTTATGGATCAGCTGCTTGAATGATTAGCCAAAAATGAGTAATTTTTGCTTTTTGACGGATTCTCCAGGATACTTTCATGATCCCGACGACCCACTGATGACGAGAGACTACCTTCTCTCTGCCCTTACGGGAATGTTGCCTATCGTCTCATGCCTTTTAGGTTATGCAATGCACCGGGCACGTTCAAAGGTGTATGGTTGAATCGCTTTCACGATATGATTGAGAAAAATAGATAGAAGTCTTCATGGATGGATTTCTCGGTTTTTGGGGATTCTTTCTCCTCTTGCCTTTCCCATTTAGACAAAATGCTCCAAAGGTGTGAAGACTCACCAATTTGTGCTTAAATTGGGATAAATATGCCCATCTATTATAGTCAAGGAAGAATAGTCCTTTGGCCATAAGATTCTAAGTCGGATTGAGGTTAAATAAGGCAAAGTTGACTGTCACATTGAAAATTGCCTCATCGCCATCTACCGTGAAGGGTAATTCGCAGTTTTCTCGGTCACGCCGGATTCTACCACGATTTATCTCAGGATTTTTCCAAAATACGGCCCGGCTATGACCTCACCTCCTTGAAAAAGAAACTTCGTTTATCTTCTGAAGAATGCAGCAAAGCGACATTGAAACCCTTCAAGATGAAGTTCACCACATGCTACAATTATAGTGAGTCCCGATTGGGACTTGCCCTTTGAAATCATGTGTGATGCAAGTGATTTTCGCGGGTTGGGGCAGTCCTTAGGGCATTGTAATACCAAGCACTTCCAGCGAATAACTATGCCAGCAAAAACTATGCGAGGATCAAGCACGATTACATAGACAACAGAAAAAGATTACTTGTTCGTCGTGTATTGGCCCATTTCGAGAAATTCCGGCCAATCTTTCTTGTCAAAAGCCATAGTGTATACGGACCTTTCGGCTCTCAAATTACCTGTTGATACAGCAGGATTGCTAAGCCAAGATTGCTCCGTGGATTTTACTGCTCCAAGGAATTTGTTGTCGTTATCTGTGATAAAAATAAGGAGAGAAAATCCTCGTGCCGCCGACCACCTTTCTAGACTTGGAAAATCCCTATCAAATGAGATCAGAAAAAAGGGAAATTACGGAAACATTTCCTCTCGAGACACTTGGGGTTGGTTACGTTTCGTGGTGATGATGATGCCCATGTGTTTGTGATTTTGCAAACTACCATGCGGGGAAATTTTGTGATCAAAGGGTTGTCGTCTCAGCAAGAAAGAAAGTTTTTCAACGACTCGTCATATAACATACTTTGGGGACGACCACCTTCTTGTTTAAGATATGTGGGCCAAGATCAGTGATCCGGCGGTGAGCTGCACGGCAAGGTAGCTCTCGGACCTCCTCGAAGCTTGCATAATGGACCCAACGGGGGACACTACGGTGCCAATTTACACCGCTAAAAAGATCTTTGATTCAGGATTTTATTGGCCCACGATCTACAAGGATGCCCACGACTTTGTTCACCCAAATGTGACATTTGTCAATCGTCAGGGCAATTTTCGCAAACGTGTTGAGTTGCCGAACAAAAACTCTATCCAAGTTTGCGAATTCTTTGACATTTGGGCTATTGACTTTATGGGGCCGTTCCGTCTTAAAGAGGGATCAAATATTACTCGTGGCTGTCGATTACTTATCAAAAGGGGTCAAAGCGAAAGCGCTCCTCCACCAAACGACGCCGAGTTGTTATGACTATTTCTCTCCATATCTCTCTTCGCCAGATTACGGTGCCCCTCGTGATTCATAAGTGATCGCGGAAACACATTTTTTGCCAATGACATTTGTACAGGTCATTTGCTTAATACAGGTCACTCATCGTACTCCACACGCATATCACCCACAACAAACAAGCTGGGCAAGTTGAGGTATCCAATCGTGGCTTGAAAAAGAATTCCTGAAGGAGCGCGTGGGCGAATATCGTGCTCTTGTCGGAAAAAACTGGATGACGCTCTTGGGGGCCTTCCGTACGCTTACAAACACCATCGGGTGCATTCGTAAAGCTTGTATATGGAAAGGCATGTCATCTACCAGTTGATTTGGAGACAAAGCTGACAGGGCCTTAAGCAGACAAACTTTGATATCAAAAACGCGGGTGATCACAGGGAAGTTCAACTTAATGACCTTATGAACTCGTGATCATGCTATGAAACATCTTTGATCTCATAAAAGAGAATAACAAGAGAAAAATCATGACTCCAAGATCTCAAAAATAGTGTTTTCAACATCGGTGATCGCAGTACCTCCTCTTTAACTCCTAGATTGCAAGAATAGTCTCAGGCAGCTTAAGACCGCTGGAGTGGACCATTCACCGTAACCTAAGTTTTTCCATATGGCACCGTCGAGTTATCCCAAAACTCCGGGCCAAACTTCAAAGTGAATGGTCATCATTTTAAGCACTACTTTGGAGGGGACGTACCATAATTGATAGTCCCAGATCTCTAGACGTTCCCCATAGACCAATAAATTTAGGGACGGGTCAAGCATAGCGACCTTAAACAAGCGCTTCGTGGGAGGCACCCCATGCTTATCAGTAGTAGCTGTTATGAATCACTGTGTTTTTGTATGAGGCGGCTGCCTTTTCCGTACCGTGTTTTTGTGTGTTATTGTCAGGATTTTCCGTTATGAAGACTCTCGTGCTCTCAGTTTTATCTTTCATTCACAAGAGTTTCACATCCTCAGCTTCATTTTGGGAATCCCGATATCCTAATCTAATCGACTAACGTTTTATCTTTTGGCACACTTAATAAACGGCCTTAGATTTACGTAGGTACCCCTTTAAAACATCGAGGACGATGTTTAGTTCTAGTATGGGGGGTTTCTCGATTTGATTTTTTACTGACAGCTGTTGTTATCTCACGTTTTATCCCGTTTTTACCACCAGATTTTTGCAAAATACAAAAAAATGAAGTAATTTAAAAATTTCAAAAATAAAATAAGTGTTTTGTTTTTTCACAGTTTTTAACAACTTTCCTAATTGGTAGAATGGAGAATAAATTTTGACTCGATCGGGCGTGTTGAACCTAGCTTTTGTCCAAATAACATTTAATAAACGAAAAGTTATTAGGGCAAAGCATTCGCGGATCCTTTTATTAGTGATTTTAAAATTTGTGCGAAGAATGAATAAATATAGTGTTATTTAAAGTGGCTGCTAAGAATGGATTATTTGGAAATATAAAGCTATAGGTGTACTTGTCAGCTTTTCTCTCCCAGAGCCTTAACTTGATAATAAACTTGCGTAAATTTTTCTCTTGAACTTAACGACATTTTCTAAAAAGAGACTTCGAAAAACAAAAAATCTTCATCTTGTTCAGCCTTATACTTGAGTTTCTAAAACAAAATTTTCTCTATTACGGAAAATATGTTGCAAAAAAAATGAATGAAAAAATGAAAACTGTGGGCTGATAAAGGTTTACTGCATCTTGCCGGCTCACAACCGATGTTGCAGTCTTCAAAACAAAGCCCATAGTGAAATAATAAATGCCAATGTGCATTCTTAAGTATTATCAATAAAAATTCTCCGTCAGTTTACTTTATCTTGCCGGCTCACAACCGATGTTGAAGTCTTCATATAAGGCGGGGAGCCGTCGTCAGACTAAGTCACTACATCTTGTCGGAGGCGTGGCCGATGTTGTAGTCATGTAAATGATGACGGTAGTATAGTATGATTATAGCAATAAATGACTAATAAGGAAAATTTTAATGGTTAAGATTTCTTTTTCTAAGTATAATTTTGAACTAAGAATAACTTGCTCTAAGACTTCAAAAGTTATTGGTTGCCGTTGGTAGATTATTTCTAGGAATAATCGCACCAATGAGATCATTAAATTTTTGATGTTTGCGTGCTTTGAGTAGTATTGTTTATTTAGCGGTAAATCTAAGAAATTCGGCCTAAAAGGGTGGAGTATCCCGCTATTACATTGCGAACATTCTCCTGTGGGGTCTCAACCTGATAACCTAAGTCGAACTCGGCTGGGATCTATCGAGAATATGCTGGTTGGTGGGTGATCTAGTCTTTTCCCCAGATTTCTTCAGAAATATCGTTATGCACATAAACTATACTACTTTCTAAAATTGTCGATCTAAATTTAACTTAAAATTAAGCACAATCACTCTAATTGAATAATTGTTGGGAGCGAAAAGTTGACAAGTCATAGTTATAAGTAGTGTTAGCATCTTTACTTGTACTTAACGGTGATTTCGTTTTTACGCTTAGCTTGGGACTAGTGAAAAATCGGGGACGATGAATTTATCCGTCAGGACATCCGTAGATTATTCTATGGGCGCTTCTCATTCTATGATCCCAGTGTTGATAAAATAAAGGAAGTCAAACAGGTAGTTAAGAAAAGAAAAAGGAAAATCCAAAAATATTAGGGATAGTTAGTGTACATATAAAAAATGGTGAAAACGGGACTTGTCGAAGCTATTGATTCTTTAGTTCCCCTTGACGAACACTTAGCTACTTTTCGAGGTTATTAGTCGAGGGGGATTGAGATTCTTGGTTTTCTTAAATGCTTATTTCATAGCATTGCGTGAGGACACGACAATACTTTAGTATGTGGGATTTTGGTATGTGCTTAGGTTCACAAACCTTTTTCCATTAAAAACGGACCTAAATGACCAAAAACAGACAAAAACTGCCAAATATATGTTTGTTTTGCATTTGTATGGTGCAGGAAACGGATATCACACAAAAGGACGAAAAACAAAGCCAAAAACGACAAAACTGAGCACGGAATGGAAAAGTGTGAAAAGACGAAGTCAAATCGAAGCCAAAAGTCAACCAAGTCAAAAAGTCAAAAGTCAGGGTCAAAAAGACAACAGGAAAGTCAACTCTGACAAAGTCAAAGTCAACCAAGTGAAGAAAACCAAACTTGAGGGTACGAAATTGCCAAATTTAAAGTTGTATATCATGGTTATAAACTACAAGGACTGAAGTTGCAATTCTTATAAAATTACAACTTGAGGGGGCTAAACTGCCAACCCCCTAAAGTTGTATTACCACAAGGACTTGTATTGCAATAGAAATATATAACTTGAGGGACTGAAGATGCCAACTACCCAAACTCATATCACCACAAGGACGAATTTTGCAATAACAGGTGTAAGGATGAGGGACCAATTCTGCCAAATCAACCAAAAGTTTTGCCCTGAGACCCTTAAACAAATTTTCCCGCCAAATAAACCCATTTCTAATCACGAGTCTTTCCCTACCCTTTTACCCTGCAACTCGAATTAAACATGGACAAACCTTTTCCCACCCTTCCTCCACTAACCTTTCTAGGTCACATGGCGCATGCCACCGTTGCAATCCTTAGCCCTTATTCAAATGGTAAATGGCAATTTTCGAGGGCTATTATTGAATCAAAGATCACAAGTGTAATCAAAGGGGCTGGGAGTAGTCTTAGAATATGGCCTCACAAAACAAACCACAAAAAAAAATCAAAAAAACCGTAATCTAGCATCACTTATGTTTTTCTTCTCACAAAATATAATCACAGAAAGAAAAGAAGAGAATCAAAGACCAAGAAACCAGACCTAGCTCTGATTTGTATAAATAGGGCATTGTAAGCCTAAGGACGGATCTTAGTTTTTTTATAATCAAATAAACTTAGTTTTATTATTTTTACAAAAATGTAAACTGTTTTAAAAACGTTTAAACTGAAAATTTTAGTTTGTTTCAAATCTTGTCTTTTACTTAAGCTCAATTCGTGTTTTTAAGTTCATTATAAGCTTTCATAAGTTACTAGTTAAGCTTTTTACAAGCTATGATTTCATTAAAACTACTCAGTTAAAAAGAAAAGAAAAGAAAGAAAAGAAATAAAAAGAGAACAAAAAAATTTGTCAAGCAAGGAAAATGGGTCAATTTTGGATGGACCCATGGGTTGATATTGATTCAGAATTGTGGACTTAGGGTTGTTAGGACCCATGGGTCAATTTTAGGTTCCTTGTCATTGGACCCTTTGTAAGTTTTCCTTTTTTACATTTTCTACATTTTTTCTTAATTCTACTGTACTTGCCTTATTCCTGCTTATTTTGTGCTTATTATTGCTTTTTATCTGTTATTGTTGCCATTAATGCTATTCATGCTTATTTGTTAATTGCTTGCCATTAACTTAAAGTTTTGTTTTAAAACTGTCTAAATTAGTGTACAAACTGGTCATTACTTTTGGGCTTATTCTAGTGCTTATTATTAATTGCTTTGTGCTTATTTGTGCTCATCTATGCATATTAGCCATCTGTCTTTAATCTTTACGCCTTAAAACTTTCATTGCAGTTTAAAATTGGTTTTTTAGAACTTAAAATGAGTGGTTTTGGGTCAAGGGTGAAAATGGGTAAAAAGTGTTTTAAAAACCAAATGGGTTAATAAGCCAACTTTGTTTAGCTATTTTAAGATCAAAATTAGTTTAATTTTTAGTCTTTGTAAGTTAAAATCAAGTTTAAGGCCTTATTGAGTTCACTGTCCAAATCTGTCACTTTTGGACAGGTTGGATTAGCTTATTTGCATAAGCTACTTAAAAGCCCCTTTGTGCCTTGTTTCACACTCATTTTGAGTGTTTACTTGCTTTGGTGAATTTTGTTTTAAGCCTGCTTTGACCCATTTAAAAATGGGTCAAACCTGTCTTTTTTTGTGCTAAGTGTAAAAACAGACAAACCAGCCCTTTAATAAGCTTTTTCAAAGCTTATTTGTTTTTCAAAATCCTTTCAAAAAGCATTTTTAAAAAGCTCTTAGGCCCTAGTTTCAAAAATACAAGCCATAAGCTTGTAAAGGTCCCAATTTAAGCACTTTTTTTTTAAGCTGAAAAAAGCTCTTTAATAAAAAAAAAAAAAAAAAACATACATAGCATATGTCTGGATTTTTACCTCAGGCATATCACTGAGCATAAGAATCGAGCTTTTCACAAGCTTATTTTAAGAGGCTTATCTATTTCAAAATACTTTTTTAAAACTTTTTCTTAAATAGATTTTTGCCACCTATTTTCAATGGTCATGAAGCTATTAAGCACCTAAAGTCACTTTAAGTGGCTTATTTTTAAGCCCAAAAAGCCACCCAGGGGCTGGTTTGTTGTCTGTTTTGACCCATTTTGTGTAACTTAGCTTATTCAGCTTATTTTCCTGTCTTTTTAGCTTACTTATGTTTTGGAATGCTTATTTAGTGTAGTTTAGTCTTAGTTTAGCTATTTAAGCTTAATCTGAGCTATTTAAGCTTATGTGTAGTTGAGTGATGTTTTTAAAGCTTAATTTAGTTTTTTTAGCTTTTCCAGCTTATTTAGCCTTAATTGTTAGTTTAATTCTGCTTATTCATGCTTAATAAGCATTGTTTTAAATATGTTTTAGCTTATTTAAGGCTGCCTTGGCTTATTTGGCTTCAAAAAAAAGCCAAACAGCCCTTTTTGTGTTCATAAGCTAACTGTTAGCTTTATAAGCTTATTTTACAGCTTATTTCCAAGTTTCAAATTTTTTTCTTTTTTTAAAGTTGCTTATTTTTAGCCTTTTCAAAAAGTTGTAAGAAAAAAATGAGAAATAAAAGCGTTGCATTAGGGGGAAAAGGGGTGACCCGATGTGGAGCAAGACTCGAACTTGGGACCTCACCCAAATCAACCAACACTTTTATAACAACACCTCTACCGCTGTGCTACAATAGCTCATCTGGTAGAGGTTTGTTAAATTAAATATATAAGCCCATTTAGCCCTATAAGCCCACAACCACTTTTAAGCTTATAACAGCTTATTTATAAGCTGTTTTTTGTTCCCTGTTTTAGATTTTTCATAGGAATCTTTAAGTTTTAACTTAATTTCTGTAATTTTTCAGAATTTTTTATAATCGTTTGATATTTTTTATCATTTAATTCTTTTAAACTGTTTTTTAATTATAATAAATTAAATAAAAATCAAAAAAATATTTTTCTTTTTTAGAAAAATTTATTTTAGCAGTATTCACTTAAGAAAAATAGGAAATCTTTCGTAGGGTCGTTTTTGCAAAATTTTACTTTTTAAAGAACGGGTTTCGACTCCGTTTTTTGTTTTCTCATTTTTGAGCTCGTTTTAGCTCCGTTTTTAGTCTAGTCTTTTTTATTCTTCATTTTTAATCACATAGAGTAGATTAGAAGTAAAAAAAAATCTTTGTAGGGTTAATTTTTAAGATTTTTGGTTTTTAACCCCTTGTTCAGGATTCCTACTCTCGTTTTTTAGTTTAATTTCATAATTTTTAGGTTTTTTTCTCAATCGTTCTTGCATATTAGTAATTAATTTAGCTTTCTAAACTCCCAAATCATTGTTCTCATTCAAAATCCAATTTTCCGACTGTACCAATTTCAAGTCCAGCCTCGTTGGGGATAAACGACCCGGGAATATCATATACTACTCTCGGTTTCATCGATTTTGTGGATTTTGATCCTTGTTATATATTTATATTTATTATATATTTATTTATATATAAAAAGGGTTGAATTTGCCGCTAGTCAATGTTCAACTTAAGTGTATTAAATTTTAGCTAACACTAGTCTAGTTATATCATTATCTACATAAACCCTCAAGAAAAATTAACATCTAAACACTTTCAATTTTTATGAACCCTAAATCAAGAGTCTTTGATTTTTCAAAATTAGTGAAGAGATGAAAATATTCTTGTTACAAGAGTGTTTAGAAGATAATTATGAATGACTTTCGTGTTTTACCTTTGATCAAAAATGATTTTTTTGGTTTCTTTGTCTTTGGCCGATCCACACAAAAGAAGAAAGAGGGAGGAGATTTTTTTTTGGTATAAAATGTGTTTGACGTGTGTGTTATGTCCCGGTTGGTGGTTTTTTATTAGTGAGGTAAAATAATATCAAGGGAGATTCGATTTTTGGCGCGCGCAACTAGTCCGCTAGAGATTTTAAACTCTCTTAAACTAAGCTTGAATTTAAGCAAGACCCCTGAACACCTTAAATATAAAACTTAGTTCACATTGTAGGTCCTAAAGAAATATAACTATCAAAGTTACAATAATTACTTTTAAGTTTTAAACACTATTTGGCAAACATAGTCCCGAGTTAAACTCATTAACTCCCCCTCAAAACGATGACCAAATTAAATAGCAATTTAAACACATTTCCAACAATTAATTTTCACAATTATTTTTTGAAAAGTTTAATTTTCTGAAAATAATTTCTCCCCCTCAAACATGTACCCATTTTCTATTTAAAGAGCCGTAGAAGGATCATTTTTTCCTAATTTAATTAACACCAGTTTGAGCTGTAGATTAATTCATCATTACTAATTGGATTTGTTCGAGCGTTCGAATTTTCTTGAAAATATTTTCCATTTTAAATGACAAAACTGATTCTGATTTTATTTCTAGCATTTTTTGAAAATTTTCTTTAACTCGAGCATGTTTGATAAACAAATTTTGAGAAAAATTGCTCGAGATAAAGAAAATTATTCTTTTAAGGACAAAAGGCACTTTTTGTTGTACATTTTCCTTTTAAGAAAGCACGCGTTGTGTAGCAAAATATACACAAGTCATTTTTTTGAGTTACAAAACTTTGAATGTTTTGAATATATAAACTCAAGACCGAAAAGACTTCTCTTTTCGTTGTTAAGGATAACTGCACTGAAGCGTACAAATTCATTTTCTTTAGGGACCGGGTTGCTATCGGATATTTAATACAAGCCATAAGAAAATTTTAGATGACATGTTTTAAAATGTTTTAAACTTTTAGTCGAACTTTATCTACAAAACTGTGTCATTATTCAATGACATTTTTAATTTTGTAGATATTATCCATTCATGAAAGACATGTCGAGAAGATATTTTATTGTTTTAAATATTTTTTCTGATTTTATATTTTGTTTTTGAAATTTTTGAAATTTTTGTATTTTGTTTTGAAAATTTTTGAAAAATTAAAAATCTAATCTACTTATCGTACATAGGATACATGAAGTAGTAAACCGAGTTACCCTACGTCTGACTCTGCAAGACGTTTCAGCTCTTCTGGTGTGATGCTTTGCATGCCGAGGTGATTGATCAAAAATTCAAAGCGTTCTCTCGCGAGTGCTTTAGTGAAGATATCCGCCAACTGATAATTGGTCTTAACAAAGTAGAGCTCAACAACCCCGTTTTAAACTTGTTCTTTGATAAAGTGGTAGCGAACAACGATGTGTTTCATGTTGGGATTTAAACCTATCACACTTAGTACTGCCAAGAGAAGAGTTTATACAGCCAAGCTTAGTTAGTATTGCCAGAGTTGAAGATAGTACTGCTAGAAGATAGTTAGTACTGCCAGTACTAACTTAACACTGCTGAAGATTGAAGAAAACAGTCTAAGTCATTAGTACTGTTAGTTTAATAGTTAGTGCTGCCAGTACAAAGTGTTAGTACTGTCAATTTATTAGTACTGTTAGTTATAATAGTTAGTACTGTTAGTTATATAGTTAGTACTGCTAAAGTGATATGCATGAGATATATTAGGAATAGATATGCATTGATCACTTGACGCGTTTTGTAAGCCCATTAGGGTTTCCTTGTTGTATAAAAGGAACCCTGTGGCATAGGTCTAGATACAAGTTTAATATAGATCTAGAAGTCATTTCTCATAGTTAGTATTTATAGTTTCAATGTTATTTTGTAACTTTGATTGTGTTCAATATATTGAAAGTTTAGCAAGATCTTGTTTTACTGTTTCATTGTTCTTCTTAGTATTACAAACTAGTTTCCGCATATTTTGTAGTATTCACAATCTTAGTTTCTATTATAGTTGTCTTCGATCTATCCAACACAACTAAGCTTTAACAAGCTAAGTAAGATCTGTTCAAAAGGGATCAACAAGTGGTATCAGAGCTTGTTGAGAAACTTTGAATAAGAAAAACTCTAACTCTACTCAAGATCTGTTAGTCAAAGAAAAGATGGAGTCACAATCAGAAACTACCCAAACAATGTCTGCACTAATACTTCCAGTACTCAAAACTAGGGAGTATGATCTATGGAGCATGAGGATGGAACAATACCTTACTTTCACTGATCATGCCCTTTGGGAGGTAATAGTAAATGGTGATTTAGTTTCACCAGTTGCATCAGCTAGTACTGGTGCTGAAGGTCCTATTCCTCCTAAAACTGCTAAACAAAAGTTAGCAAGGAAAAATGAACTAAAAGCGAAAAACACTCTTATGCTAGCCATTCTTGATGAGAACCTACTAAAGTTTCATGCCTGTAAAGATGCAGAAGACCATTCTCAAGAAGAATTATGAAAACTTTGCTGCATCAAGTCAAGAAGGACTGGGTAAAACCTATGATAGGTTTCAAAAGCTCATTAGTCAACTTGAAATCCATGGTGAAGTTATCTCTCAGGAGGATTGCAAATCTAAATTTTTGAGAGTATTACATCAGCTTAGGAACAATATTTCTTTAATCATAAGAAACAAACACACAATCTAGACACATTAGCAGCATAGGAGATCTATTGACCAGTAGGTATAATAATCTAAACGTGATATTGAATCTGAGATCGATGCAAATTAAGTTCAAGCTCAAATTCCTAAAATGTGGCTTTTTTCATCAGATAACTCTAGCAGCACTAATGAAACAGTTAAAACTGCTCATGGTGTTTCTACTGCTGCGATTCTAAGGATCAAGCTCAACTGCATCTATAAGCTATGATTTTATGGTTTTTCTTTCCTTTGCTAACCATCCAAAGCCCACAATGGACAATGAAGATTTAAAAAAGATTTAACTGATGATCTAGAAGAAATGGACCTCAACTGGACAAGTGCAAAGTATACGCATGAGAGTCTTAAGAGTTCAATAAAGAAGAGGAGAATGCAAAGGATTTAAATGACAATGAAACTGTTGCTTTGACAAGACAACTGTCGAATGCTACAACTGCAAAGAGAGACGGTCATTTTGCAAGAGATTAGGGCACCAAGGAATCATTGGAGACCAAAATAAGATGCTCCTAAGAAGGAATGCACCAGACTGGATACATCTACTCAACTTCTTGGTTGTTTCAAGATGTATAGGTGTTTATGAATGGAGCTTTCAAGCTGATGAAAAGAATCACAACTTTGCTCTAATGACCTATACATCTCAAGGTTCATCAAGTTCATCAAGTTCAGACTCTGAGGTACATACTTGCTCTAAAGATTGCTTAAAATCATATGAAGCTCTTCAAAAACAGTATGATTAACAGCGTGAAGCTCTTAATAAATCTAATCTAGAAATAATAGGTTTTCAAATGAGATTAGAATCATTGGAAGCTAGAATAGTTGTTCATGAAAAGAATGAAGCTGTTTATGAAGAAAATATTGCATTTTTAAAGTATGATGTCCAAGTGAAAGATATTTCTATCAAAGACCTTAAAAATCAGTTAGAAGAAGCTTTAAAAGAGAAAGATGATTTGAAACTTAAACTAGAAAAATTTGAAGAATCATCAAAGAATTTAACTAAACTGATTAATATTCAAATAAGTGCTAAAGACAAATGTCTTGGTTATGATAGTCAAATGAATGAGATTGAATTGAATAATATTTATATAAATGAGAGTGAAGTGGTTCATAGTGTGTTTAACAGTAGAGAAAGTGATGTGGATGATAGTCCAATAAATGATAGATTCAAAACAGGTGAAGGGTTTCATGCAGTTCCCCCTCCTTATACTAGGAACTACATACCTCCAAGACCTGACTTATCTTTTGTTGGGTTAGATGAATCTATTTTCCAGTCTGCAGTGAGAAAGACCACCACTAGTGTGCCTGAAACTGAAACTAGTATATCTAAGACTAGTAAGGATATTCCTAGGGATAATAGAAGAAACTGGAATGGGATGATGACTCAGAAACTAGGAAATGGTTTTGAGTTATAAAGAAAGCTTGTTTTGTATGTGGAAGTTTCAACCATTTAATCAAAGACTGTGATTTTCTTGTCAATAATATGGTACGAAAAACCAAGTGAATTCTTCCTTATGAAGTGTTTGAATAATAAGGGAAGGGTTATTGGTCAAAGGAAAATTAGACCTGTATGGAACAATGCTCAGAGGGTGAACCTCCAAAATAAATTGACTCACCCACATCCTAAAAGGAATTTTGTTCCAACAGTAGTTGCAACAAAGTCAGGACAAGTGCCAGTTAATGCTGCTAAACAAAGCTCTCCAAGAGCAGCAGCATCAATTAGTACTGCCAGGCCTGTTAATACTGCTGCCCCTAAATCAAAAGTGAATGATGCATTACCCACTACATATTCTTATTTTAAAGCACATTCACTAGTAAGAAGGGCTTTTAACCAAAAATCAGCAGCTAAAACCAATAATTTTAATGAAAAAGTTAATACTGCTAGGGTTAACAATGTAACTACTGCTGTGCCAAAAGCAGTAGTTAGTGCTGCTGAGGGAAATGGGGAAAATGCTGTTAAGTCCTCAGCATGGTGGATTTGGAGACCAATAGGAAATGTTATTGAACATACCTCCAAAGACAGTGGATCATACATGCTTAAAAGATTTGACTATGTTGATCTATAAGGCAGACTCAAGTCAGTAATGGCTTGGGTCCCTAAGAGAAACTAATCCTCTTATTTTGAGTACAGGGTAATCTACAATATACTATATAGGATCAAGGGATTTTTACAGTGGATGCTCTAGGCATATGACTGGAAACAAGTCCTTCCTTACAGATTATCAAGAAATTAATGGTGGATTTGTTGCATTTGGAGGAAGTCCTTAAGGAGGTGAAATTACTGGAAAAGCTAAAATTAGGACTGGTAAATTAGATTTTGAAGATGTATACTTTGTAAAGGAACTTAAGTTTAACCTTTTCTCTGTCTTACAAATGTGTGACAAGAAAACAGTGTTCTTTTCACTGAGACTGAATGTCTTGTTCTATCTCTTGACTTTAAGCTACTTGATGAAAGTCAAGTCTTGCTTAAAGTTCCTAGACATGACAACATGTACAGTTTTGATCTAAAGAATGTTGTTCCTTCAGGAGGTTTGACTTGTTTATTTGCAAATGCTATAATAGATGCGTCTAATTTATGGCATAAGAGGCTTGGTCATATAAATCTTTTAAATCTATGAACAAACTTGTGAGGGGGATACCCTTAGTAGAGGATTGCTTCAAATATTTTGAAATGACATACTTTTGCTGCTTGTCAGAAGGGAAGCAACACCAAAAGCCTCTTGTAAGAACAAGCTTGTGAGTTCTATCAGCCAAAACCTTACAAATGTTGCATTATGGGACTTATTTGGGACAACATCTTGTAAGGAGTATCCAATCGCCAAAGATATATTGCTTGTTGTCTCATGTATGACTATAGTAGGTTTAGTTTGGTTTTCTTTTGGCCATAAAGGATGAGGACCAGTAGGATCCTTAAAACTTTATAACTAGCAATCAGGAAACCAAATAAATAATAAGGTTTAAAATCATCAGATGTGACAATGGAATTGAGTTTAAAAATAATGACATGAATCAGTTCTGTAAGATGAAAGGGATTAAGAGGGAGTTTAGTGTTGCCATAAATCCACAACAAAATAGAGTTGCTAAAAGAAAGTACATTTTAGGGACAATAATAAAAAGCAGCTGAGCTTAGGACTATGTTTGCAGATTCCATTAGTTACCTACAACATTTTGGGCTATGAGCAGTTAGTATGTTGTTATGTCAGGAATAGGTTTTAGTGACCAAGCCTCACACAAGACACCTTATGACTATACATGGTAGACCACCTCAGTATTAAGTTTATGAGACCTCTTTTGGGTGTCCTGTGACTATTTCTTAATAACCTTAGATCTCCTAGGAAAAATTGATGGGAAGTGTGATGTGCTGGTTTTTGTTGGATTCTCTATAAATAGCAAGGGCTTTTAGGGGTATTTACACTAGAACTAGGAAAGTAGAGGAGCAACCTGCACATAACCTTTCTCTTGAAAACAATAAAAAAAAAAACAACCCCAATGTTGCAGGGAGTTAAAATAGATTGGCTCTTTGATATTGATTTACTAACAAACTCTATGATTATGAGCCAGTTACATGCGGACATCAAATCCCAATAGGAATGCAGGTATCAAGGATAATGTTGAAGCAGTATCTACTCAACAATATATTCTGCTACCATTACTTTATAGTCCACAGAGCTTAGAGGATGCAATTGCTAATGATGCTGGTAAAAAGACTAATGAAGAACCAGCAAATGATGGTGAACTGAAAAAAAAAAAAATAAAAAAAACTAAACACTAAAAAAAAAAAATAAATAAAAAAAAAAAAAACGGTCAGAGAAGAAGGAGGAGCTTCAAATAAAGAAGATGACCAGAATGTGCAAGATTTTAGAGCTGAATTAGATAATTTGCTTGTTCAACAGAAGGAAGGTTATGCTAACAGCACTAATAGAGTTTCTACTGTTAGTCCATCTGTTAGTGTTGTTGGGCAAAGTTTTGATAATGCTGATGATCTTCCAACTGATCCTCTTATGCCTGATTTGGAGGATACTGCTGATCTTCTAAATACTGGTATCTTTAGTGGTGCATATGATGATGAAGATGAGGGTGCAGAGGCTGACCTTAACAACTTAGAAACAACCATGAATGTCAGTCCTATTCCCACAACCAGGATTCACAAGGATCATCCTAAAGAGAAAATCACAGGGGACCCACTTTCAGCACCCCAAACTAGGAGAATGACCAAGTCTGCTCAAGAACATGCTATGGCCAGTTACATCAAAAATCAGAGGAGAACCAACCACAAGGATTATCAGAACTGCTTATTTGCCTGTTTTATCTCACAAATAGAACCCAAGACTGGTTGACACAGATTGAGAGATCCATGTTGGATAGAGGCAAATGCAGATGAGTTCGCTACATTTAGATTGCAGACGGTTTAGGAATTGGTTGATTTACAAGGGCAAGTATGACCCCCATTGGAAATAAAAATGGGTCTATAGAAAACAAGAAAGATTGAGAGGGAAATGTTAGTTAGAAAACAAGGCAAGACTGGTGGCACAAGGTACACCCAAAAAGAAGAACGAAGGAATTATTATTTATGATGAGTTTTTGCTCCTGTTGCTAGGATAGATAACAATTAGGTTATTTTTGCATATGCAATTTCATTTATGGGCGTTTATTGTGTACCAGATGGTATGTGAAGAGTGCCATTTTATATGGTACATTAAAGAGGAGGTGTATGTGGCCAAACCTCCTGGTTTTGATAAAGATCCACAGTTCCCTGATAAAGTTTCTAAGTAGAAAAGCTTTTTATTGGTTAATCAAGCTCCTAGAGCCTGGTATGAGACCTTGTCTACCTACTTATTGGAAAATAGATTTAGAAGAGGCACTACAGATAAGACTCTATTCATCAAGAAGGACAAAGGTGATATCCTGTTAGTACAGGTGTATGTTGATGACATCATCTTTGGGTCTACTAAGAAGTCTATGTACAGAGTTTGAAAGTTTGATGCACAAGAAGTTCTAGATGAGTTCTATAGGGGAGCTTACTTTCTTCTTAGGGTTGCAAGTCATGTAGAGAGATGATGGAATCCTCATCAGCCAAGACAAAGTATTTGGCAAGTAGGTGGCTGATATATTGAAGAAATTTGATTTCTCTTCAGTAAAGACAGCAAGCACTCCAATAGAGACTAACAAGGCATTGCTTAAGCATAAAGAAGCCGAGGATGTGGATGTTCACTTATATAGATCAATGATTGGATCATTGATGTACTTGACAGCTTCTAGGCCTGACATAATGTTTGCTGTTTGTGCTTGTGCAAGGTTCCAAGTTACTCCTAAAGTCTCACATCTTCATGCTGTGAAGAGGATCTTTAGATACTTGAAAGGTCAACCCAAATTGGGCCTTTGGTATCCTAGGGATTCACCATTTGACTTGGAAGCTTTTTCAGATAGTGATTATGCTGGAGCTAGTCTTGACAGGAAATCCACAACAGGAGGTTGTTAATTTCTTGGCAAAAGGTTGATTTCATGGCAATGTAAAAAGCAAACTATAGTTGCCAACTCCACTACTGAAGCAGAGTATGTTGCTGCTGCTAATTGTTGTGGACAGGTGTTATGGATCCAAAATCAGATGCTTGATTATGGGTTTAATTTCATGAACACCAAGATTTACATTGATAATGAAAGCACCATTTGTATTGTGAAGAATCTAATGTTTCATTCTAAAACCAAGCACATTGAAATAAGGCACCATTTCATCAGAGATTCTTATGAGAAGAGGCTTATTTAAGTGATTAAGATACATACAGATCAAAATGTTGTAGACTTGCTCACAAAAGCATTTGATGTTGGCAGATTTCAATATCTAACTGCCAGTAGAATGCTTAACCCCTGAAGCATTGATTGAGGGGAGGTTAATAAGTGTCAAGATGCAGTGGATTATGATTGACATGAGATGGAACAACAGCTGATGATGAAATTCAAGTTAGTACTATTAGCCTACCTTACTACTGGTAAGTGTACTTTCTACTGTTGTTATAATTAATACTGTGAGCATTGAGAGAAAATAAAAATAGACAGAGAAAAAGTGAGCTTAAAAGAATTGAGAGAAAATAAAAACAGACAGAGAGAAAGTGCGAGCTTAAAAGAATTTAGAGAAAATAAAAACAGATAGAGAGAAAGTGTGAGCTTAAAAGAATTGAGAGAAAATAAAAACAGACAGAGAGAAAGTGTGAGCTTAAAAGAATAGATGTTGATAAATCATTTATCTTCTTGGTAGTTAAGTGTGAAGTGACTGATTTTGATAAATCATTTTTCTCAACAACTTTAGGAATATCCTTTGATTTAGGAAACAAAAGTTATGATTAAAGGTAGTTATGAAGTTGAGAGTTTTGATACCTTAGTATTACACTTGTACCATTATGATTCTTTTGTGATTCAGATTTCTTTCCCTGTAATTGTGCTCTTACTTGTTATTTTCAGAAATTGATCATTTTGCTTTTGTTGCAAAGGGTCAGTTTGAAGTTAGTTTTTGCCTTTTGTTTAGATTGATTGAATCATAATCATTCTTTTTTTCTAACTTAATATGTTCTCTTTTCCTTAAACTAAGGAAGAAACATAAATGATTAGATTAGTGACACATTTTCATCCTCTATTTTTCTGATCCAAAAAATCAAAAACAGTTAGTTCACACTGAGTCTTTGGCTCTTTTGAGCTAAAAGTTTTTTTTTAATCATTGATTACATTTAACTTTGTCTCTGAAATTGCACTTTTTGAGCATTTTCTCAATTGATTGATGATCTGATTGTTTTAATAAATATACTATTTATTTTCCGCTGTCAGGTTTCATTAAGAATCCATTTGTCTATTATGATTTTGAAAAGCAATATCAAGAGTAATACTGTATTCCTCAAGTTTTGCAAACCGTTTTTTTAATTCACACAATGATTTGTTTGATTCTTGAAGATCTAAAAGCATAATGTTGAAGAATTTTCTCTTTTCCACAATTTTCAACTTCATTCAAACAAACGCAAGTATGTGCACATAATATTCACAGGGTATTTTCTTCTAAGAGTCGGGTCGTTGTTGATTAACAGTTGGTTCATTTGTAATTTCACAAAACTTCTTTTCTCATTACCATTTGATCTAACCTCGTCTTCACATTTGTTTCTAAAAATAGCTGTCATTTCGTTATCAGCAACTATAATACCTTTTCAAAAAAATTTGAAAGTTTCTTTTAGGTTTTTAGAAAATGGTATGACATTTGCTTTAAAAACACCTTTTATATCCGATTGCTCCCAGCTACCAATTTCATGAGCAGACAACGTAGTTCTTCTCTTGATGCATTCATCGAATTTAGTGAGAAGATCTCGGTGATTTGTTCAGATTCCTAAGGAACCTACTAGTTGATGGGTGTTTTTTAAGAAAAATACTTTGGGTTTCTGGAAATAGTTAAAGTGGATTGGTCTTGAGGACCTATATATTTGTTTGCTGAAAAACTTGTGTATGGGGAAAACAGAAATATCATTAAGTTTGTTTTATTTGGAAGTAATCAATTTGTTTAGTATTAACAATAGTTTGTTTTTCAATCATTTTCAACCGACTTTCTTTAGCAAGTATCAAAGTTTCCTCAGAATCACACACACATATAGGATTATGATCTTTAATCAACATAGTTCCATTATATAATGCAGGTTGGTTTTCGTCGAGCTTGAGAAAAGTTTCACAAAGGATTTGAAAAACCAGAGCTGTATATGTGTTTCATCATAAAATTTTTGAGGTTTTGTTAGCATATGCATAGTTTGAGTAGATTAACCAACTTTTAAAACAATGTTTTAAAGTTCCTTTTTCGCTTTTTCCAAATCTACAATTTCACTGATGTTCTTTTCATACTTTTTCAACGACTCTTGTTTGAGTGTTTCAAAATTATCTTTTGAATAAGCAATGTGATAATTTAATCTTTATTTGTGGTTTATTGAGAAAAAATGTGTTTTTCAAATTCAGACACTTGTCTTTTACATTGAGAAATTGAAGTGTATAATTCACGACTTAGATATGCTTCTTGTTCAGAATGGCCATCTTTAACTGCATATGCTAAAACTCTAACTCTGTCTTTGTATCGTTCAAGTTCGTGAGTTATGATTTCGTTCACACTTTTTGAATCTATGTTTTACATTGTTGTTTTCATTTTTCTGACTTGCAGTTTTCATTGTTTCAATTAAAAACAACATCATACATTTCTTTGATCAGGAGGAGGAACATACGTTATCTTCATCTTTTCCGATAGTATGCATGTAATCAGTATAAAGTTTATAACATAGATGTTACACCTTAACTATCATTGTGAACTCATTAGTAAGATACGTTGTTCTTATTATTTCGAGCTATTGTATATTAGAATTAAGCTTTATCAGATCATTATAGGAGTCGTATTGAGGTACTAAAGGTGGTGTGAGAATCATTATCGTGGTGCTAACCGGATCATTCATTGTGTGACACACCAGGATACAACTTGCCATGAAGATTGCATTTGTTTTAGCTTCGTCTTCATAGTTGAATCATTTGCATCAACGTGTGTCTGCTTTTGAATTTGGTGTTGCTTGTAAATAGAGATCTCACAGTCATCTGTTTCTTCCAAACTGTATGCTAAGAAATCCCTATTGCTCTTTCATCCAAACAACCTCCTGCTTTCTTGTGCCTCAGAAGTAGATCTTATCCTTTAAATCATTCAGAATCTTTCACTTTTTTCCTCTGCAAGCCATTGCTTAGCCATTTGACCTTCCCATACTGTTATTACTATTTGATTTCCATTTGTTGATTTACCCATGTTTTTTCAAACTGCATTTTTAACCAATGCTCACTGAAGATTGATATTTTCCAGCATTGCCCGTATAACCTTGAGATTGTCTACCTTGAACATTCTAAACCATAACTTGGCCGTTTTGAATTGTAGCTTGAGTTATCAGATTCGACAAAGTTCGAAGTTGGGTATTCGTGGGAGGAAATTTAGAACGGTACATCGAACTCAAAAAGATCATAGCTTTGTTGAGACTGGCTATTGGATCATCTGTTAGAAGAAAGGTTGGTATAGCAAGTCCGGTATCAGGTTGAAATGTTGGTGGTTGTTGAACAACTATAGGTACATAGCTCTGAAGTGGAGGTGACTGAATAAGTTGTTGGGTTATTGGAGTGCTTGATTGGTAGTGTTGATATGGTTGATAAACTTCAGATGGTTGAGCTTGATACTATGTTTGATTATAGTTGTATGAAGGAGGTGGGTTGTAGGTATTTGCCAGTAAAGCAAGTGGTTCTGGGAATCGTTGTCGCATTTCTCAAACTTCTTTAACATCTCTTTCATTGTGTTTTAAGAAAGCGTACAACTGATCAAAGGTTATACTGTAAAGATTTCTTGCTTGTTTAGCTGCTGTGACAAACCTACTCCACTCGGGTTGAAGATGATTCACAAACTTTGTGTTGATTTGCATAGGTCTCATAGACATAGGATTCATGTTCATGTCATTGATCAGTTTAGTAAATCTTAGATAATAAGAGTGGATTGATTCTCCAGGCTCAGATGTGAACTTATCAAATTCATCATATAGCATAGACTCACGTTCTTGCTTGGTCATCTCTGTGTCCTTGAATATAGTTCTTTGGTAGCTTAAGGATCGCATATTTCCTTTGCAATTTGATAGTGGTTGATGAGAGTGTAGATGTCAACTGGCAATCCAAGAAGAAGTATATTAACAGCTTTGATGTCACTGTCATAACGTAACTTGCCATCTCTAGCAAGGTCTTCAAGTCTTTGAGCACGACGGATGTCGGCAACTCCATCTGTGTCTTTAATAGTAATTTCTGACTTGAATTTATAAGGACCATTTTTGTCTGTCGTCTATTACATTTCACCATTCTCTTTGCTCAGATATATACTTAATCTGAGTCTTCCAGTATCATACATGCTTTTTTAGCATTTAGGGGCATGGTTTCAGAAACCGCTGTAGCAATAACGTTCTCTGCCATAGTAGCCATTGTGAATTTAATCGTGTAGTCTTTGTAAGAACTGATATTTGTAAGGATCATTTTGACGAGAAAAAGTGTTGGTTTTATGAACGTCTTGTCGAAAGATTGTATTTTTAACACGCACCGAGTCAAAAGATTGTAACTTTTTCAATTTAGTTTATTTAAAAACCTTAAAGTTTAAACCTTTTTAACTTAAAAACCATAATTTTAACCTTAAAACACTTAATTAATTAACCACTAACTTCCAAAAATCACCTTTTTAAAATTAATTACCCACTAAAAAAACCCTAACTCCTTTTTATTAAATTAATAATAAAAATAACCTTTTTAAAACCCTTAAAGTACCAAAACCCTAATTTAGAAAAACTAGGCGTTTGTTTTCTCTTTTCTCAGTTCGGGTTTGAAAAAATTGGAGGTTCGGTTGGAGTGGTGTAGGCGATTCAGGAGGGTCGACTGGAGGGAGGTTCGGTTTTAGGCTTCTGACCGATCCAGGGGTGGATCGGTTGGGAGGTTCTGACCGAACCTGGTGGTTCGGCTGCAGGTGTTTCGGTTGGAGTCTTCTGACCGATACTCGTGGGTTGGTCACGGGTTGTTCCGGTTTTGTTTTCGAGTTGTTTCCGGTGATGTTTCTAGCTTAAATATTGCATCTTTTTGCGAGAAAACCAAAAAAGTTCGAACCTTTATGCCAAAGTTTGAAAATTTTTCCACGAAAACCACTAAAGACTTCGACTTTAACGTAAAGATTACGTTTTTGAGTGACTTTTGCAAAGTAAATTGAAAAAGTTCAGGATTTATTCTTCCGGCAATCTCTAAAAATTACAATATTGATTAAAATTTTAAGGCTTTGTATTTAAGAACTTGTCATTTTAGTCTTCATAGTCTTCAAGTTCTTCAAAGTCTTCAAATTTGATAACTTTCTTCATGAAAAACACTTCAAATCATCCCATGGCGATTGATACCAATTGATAAAGATCAAATTATCATACAAAATACTACACTAGAAAGTTTTAGAGACAGAGTAGAGAGAGTGGGACGCGGGTAAGGAGGAGAGGAGAGGAGAGAGAGAAAGAAAGAAATATTAGATTAGAAAAAGACAAGAAAGAAATCATAAACCCTAAACCTTCTTAAGACCTCCTTTTATAGGTAGAACTGAGGATTGGAACCAATTAAGGGTTATTACTATTACATCGTAGTCCTTCCCGTATTTGACTTTTAATTACCTTAAACTATTATACTTAGATATATGGCGATGGTAATCAACACTTTCTGAGTTCTACAATGTGTTGTATATAAAAAACAAAATGCAATGACGAAAAACCAACATCCGACCGAAATGATTTCATGTCAACTTGGGAGTCACGAATTGTAGAAAATAATGAACAAGGCACTGTCCTAATACTGTGTATTTATAGAATTGAAATTCACTCAATACGTTTCTCTCTTAGTATGTTCGACGGTCAATGGTTCTTCTTTTCTTTTCACATCGTATCCATCCTTTACACGCTATCTTTCTTTTCGTTATGGAGTTTCTCTCTTTCCGTGGATGAGGCAAGACTCAGAAAACTTGCTTCTTCATCTTAGAAAAAGTTTATAAGGCTTCGAGACCTTCTTTCTTCAGACATAGAATCATAATCAGAAACTGCTCCGTTTCTTAGAATTTGATTCTACGCACCTTCTTCTTACCTCATGGTAACTTTTCATTTACAACGCCCTAATCCTCATTAGTTTCATCAACCTCTTTACTTTCATGAGCTTCATAGTCCTCATCTTCTTCATCAGAAACACCCTCTTCTACATCATTACCCTCTTCATTAGAAACACGCTCATCCATATCATCGCCATCTTTATCAGAAACTACCTCTTCATCATCTACCTCTTCAGACGCTACATCCTCATCCAATCTCTTCCTCTTGCCAACATTTGATTTGACAGGAGCACCTTTCGGTTTGACAACACGTTTATGTTTGACAGGAGCAGCTTTCGGTTTGACATGAGGTTTCTCTTTTACAACTTCTTTTGATATTCGTCTAACAAAAGACTTGGTATTAGGCTTTGAGGTATGTTGCTACACTTTTTTGCAAACTTATTATAAAAACTGTTTTTTCTAGGAGTTATTTTATTTTTTGCAGATCTACGCTTTAAACAGTTGATTGTGACAAATTAAATGTTAATAAACGCAAAAGAATAACAATATTTTACTACTAATTATCAACTAAGATAAACAAAAAAACTTAAGATCAACAAAATCACATGTGATTCTTCATAAAAACTACTTTATATCAACATCAAAACTACTTCATCTACTTTAACTAATTTAGCTACAAATTATAAACATCAAAAATACTTAACAAAATACTATCAAATTCCATTTTCTAATCAACAATTACTAAAACCACTTCAATAAACAATAATTTTTGATACTAAACCGTCTTAAATTAACAATCACATGTGATTCTAAAAAAATAAGTAGTTAACTAATACTACTACTTACACAAGCAATCGATTAATCAAAATAAGCGTAAAAATAAGGACTAATCTAAACCGAATCTACTTAATAAATTCATCAAATAAAAACACCCGATTTATAGGCTTATTAATGATATAAGTACAATCAACATGAAATAAGCATACAATATAATCTGAATATAAGTTTAAATATTAACGTAATCAAATAAAAATGATTGTAACACTTATCTGATACTATTTAAGCATAATCAACTAAAAAATAAGCCTAAAAGCAAAAAAAATTACCTTTCCCGGCATCGTCAGCTTTAGTAGATGATGAATCGACATTCGATTTACCCTTCCTCGATGCTATTTCATCATGTAAATCCATTTTCATACAATTTGGAGGTAAATTAGGGGTTGTTCAATTATTTGGGGTAGTTGAGATCTATTGAGAGCATTGAGAGAGTGTGTTTGAGAGAATTAAGGTGAGTGAATGAGTGTGTGTGAAAATTATGAGGGTACGGTGAATGAGTGTGTGTGTGTGTGTGTGTAATCCCACGTTATACCCAATCAGTTTTAATTTTTTTATTTAATTCTAATTAATCTCAGCCATAGGATGAGATGTAGATAGAAGGCCTAGATGTGTTCAGTGGTTCTATGTTGATCTTTTGGCCATATTAATTATGTAGTGATGACATCAAATAACGTCACTTTTATAGCATCATTTATCCCATGTAAATAACCCATTTTGTATAATTATTGCAAAAATTGTTACTTTATTATTTATATTTGAGATTTGCAATAATTATGGAGTACTTGGTGAAGATTAGCAAAAAGGCACGCATTCTGGAGCTTAAAACGAATACATTTAAAGATTACTGTTTTGACATCCTATACGCCATATCCAACAAGGAAGATACGGCGTATCTGTGCCTGCACTTCGCAAGAAACCATAAAGATACAAAGTCCAATACATCGTATCCAGAAGAACTCCTTACGCGTTAATTTCAATATAAAGTAATAAAATATTCTGGAAGACATCGAACGTGGTCTCTACTCCAAGAAACCCCCGATACACCGCATCCAACTCTTTTGATACGCCGTATCGACCAAATTCCAGACAGTATAAATAGAAAATCTAAAAAACTGGTTTTCAGCGTGCTTGATCATATTTTCAATACCTTAACCACAAAAGTCAATTTTCAGAAGAGCAGAAGAGGTCAAGCAAATGTACTAATTCCATAGGAAACACCTTGTAATCTACTATACTCTTGTAATCGTTCTATTTTTGGTATCATTCGTTTAACTCGGTTAGTTTACCTTGGTTGGATTATTACTTTTGTATTGCTTACAATGATTAAGGGCTAATACCATTGGGTATTAGCCATGATTATTAACATTTAAATGTTTGGTTTGTTTATATCGAATGCTTAATTTATCATTGATTGCTTGTTTATGTTTATCAATTCATACTTGTTTACGTACTTTTGTATGCGACCTATCATTCAACTGGAACTAGTGATACCGACCAAGTTAGCTAGATGTCGGGATGGCTCTCTATATGGTGATTTATATATCTAGATCAATAAGGCCACAATTAATGCCCTATCTTTACCTTTGGGATATGTGAACAAGTTGGACTAGCAGGTGACCTAGGATCAACAAATAACGTACTGATTTCTTTCATAAAGACTTGGACAGTGGACTACTGGAATATAAATTGCCATTAAGCATTAAGTGGGTAAAGTCTCTATGAGCTAGGGTTTAATAAGATCACCATTATTATTCTCCTAAGATAGATTATAAACAGCAAATAGGATGCTTTGTGTGGATGCGTTTAGTTGTGACAGAATTCTACATGTCAAGGTTTTAGAAAGAAGCCCCGCCTAAATTTAGGAATGATATGCCATCTCGAGATAAGCACTCATTGCACTAAATAAACAAACCAACGTTTTAATTGGATTAATCAAGGTTAATACAGTTTTCTTATATTTGGCTAGACCGCTCTTTTATCTTTTGTCTGTCTGTTATCATAAATAGACGGTCATACCTTTCCAATGATATAAGGCGATGGACAGTTGCGTCGCGCGGGCCCTTAGAGGTGATGATGTTTATAAAGGGCGAATTTCCCAACATGAGACCGGCAATTTCTATAAGCAGACGTTGGGGTGTCTCGATTTTATACGTGAAAAACGACCCAAAACCGACTTCTATAAACTCAACAGTATTATTCACTTTCAAAAACGATTTGTGGCTAAACACCGAGAGTGCGACACTTACCATTTCAAAGCGGCGGTGTTTGCCAAACACTCGCCTTTCTGACTATTTTTCCAACTGCTCTACTTAGAGCTCAACTTGAAATAATCGGATACTTTAGGATATTCGAAACTTTGACACTACAAAACAACTTTACAAACCATCTTAGGACACTACTGGGGTTCAACCTTGATCCGAATAGGTGAGTTTGTACTTAGCTCATTAAAATATGACTTAGATTTTCCTAAAATGCTTCTGCTTAGATGCGAGTGGGAGTGTGTCTTTAAGATAGTAATTAATGTGATTATGTTTTAAGAAATATTAAATGAATAATCTATTTTGGGTAGCTTGCGATGTTGTTTTTAAGTAGATAGTATAGTGAAGTTATGGTATATTAATATGTAAAATGGGATATTAATCTTGGGTATATTAATGAAGTGTGGGATGGATATGTGTTGAGGTTTCTAGGTTTAGTTGATGATTGGATAGACACTTTAAATTTTATGATTGATTTAATTTTAGATATTGTAAATGTGTAATGGATTAATATGTTGCTATAAAATATTAATAAAAGTAATAATGATATTGGGGTGAGAGTGAGTACTGAAGTAGGATTATTAATGGAATGTAAGTAATGATATGGGTTAATAAGTTGGGAGATATGAATATTTATGTATATTTTTGTTAATTTGGTAGGTATGGGGAAGAATTTATTGGGTAATTGTGTGCTAATGATGATGAGTAGTTGGAAGGTTGTATTTTTTTATTGTTTGTAATATATATTTAGAGACATGTTGGTTGGAAGAGAAATTGTTTGGTTGAATATAAATGGGGGTTAATGGATTTTATTGGTTGTTGAGTTGTTATTATATTGTTATTTGTTGATTTTTAAATATTTGGGTATTGGTTGGGTTTGTTAGGTTAATGTTTGTAGTGTTAGTATGTTGGTAGGTGTATTATAAGGGTTAAATATATTTTTTAGGTAAAAAAAATGTTGGGGTTATTATTGAAGTAAGATGTTTGGTAGTATTTGATTATAATTTTTGGGTGGTAGGGTAGGGGTTGTGATGGTGGGGGTGTTGATGGGAGGGGTGTGGTTGATATTGATGTAAGTTGGGTTATAGGGGGGGAATAGGGGGTGGGAAGTAGTTTGGTAGGGGGATGTATATATATATATATATTATATAGTTTTAGTTTGTTGGGTTTTGTGTTGGGATGTTTTGAGATATTGGGTGGGATTAGATATTGTTTGGAAAGGATTGATTTTAAGTGGGTGGTGGGTAGTTTTAAGGGTGGGGGTTTAGTTTTAAGTGGAAGGTAGTGGGGGGTGGGGGATTAAGGTGGGAAAGATGGAGGGGAGAGGTGTAGGGGGTGATATGTTGTAGGAGATGTTAATGTGTAGTTATAGGGGGGTATTATGGTTAGGTTGGGGGTAGGGAAGGGGTAAGTTATTGTTGGGGTGGAAGGGTTAGGGTGTTGGATGTGGATTTAGTGGAATTGGATAGAGGTTTTTTGGTAGGTTTTGAGTGGGGGGTGGGTATTTGAGTGAAAAGGGTGGGTGTGGGAGAAAAGTTTGAGAGAGGGAGTGTGGTTAGTTTAGTTATGGTAAGATGTGGTATGATTATGGAGATTTTTGTGTAGGTGAGTAGGATGATTTAAGATGGGGGGGGGGGGGGATTAGAGTAGTGAGTGTTTTGGGAAAGAGTTGTTAATGTTAGATGGAGTAGGGGGTTATAAAAAAAGTGGGATGATGGAATTTTTTTGTATTGGGGGGGGGTGAGTTTTGTTTGAAGGATAATAGTTGGTGTTTTATAATTTTGTTTGGTGGTAGTAATTTATGGGGGGAATGTTGTGGGGTGTGTGTTTTGGGGTGGTTGAATATTTTAGTTATTAAGGAGTGGTATTTTTTGGGGTTTATTTGTGGGATTTGTTTTTGAGGGGGGTTTATATTATGTTTATGGGGTGGGGTTGTGAAAGTGAATATATTGAGGAATGTTTTTGAATGATATATGTAGTATAAGAATATTTTTAGGGAAGTTATTAAGGGGTAATGGTTGTTTTATGGGGTTTTAGGATTATTTTTGGGTGGTTTTGAATGTTGTGGGGTTTTTTGATTGGTGTTTTTAAGTTGAAAACATAATTAGTTTC
The DNA here is from genome assembly GCA_026074375.1 of Tanacetum coccineum. NCBI lineage: Eukaryota > Viridiplantae > Streptophyta > Magnoliopsida > Asterales > Asteraceae > Tanacetum > Tanacetum coccineum. The sequence continues at coordinate 38,055 of BQNB010041308.1, forward strand.
TCGGGAAAAAAAAAGCTACATATATCAATGTATAGCAACTCTTTTTTTCAAGCAATAACGAATGACACCGAACGTTAACAAGAAATATGGCATTTCATTAAGTTAAAGTGCCCCCAAAACAAGGTATTATTGTCCATATACCTACTAATTTCTAAGTACAAAAATGTCCGTTGACCAGGTTGGTGGGTCGACAAGATTGGCAGACGCGCAAAAAGGGTGTGTCTAACCTAGATAGATCTATGTGATTGCATGTAGTGTTTTCATTACATGATATTTACAGTTGTTTGATTTTAGGTATTAGGTATATATACTTGTAATTAGTTTAACAATGTCGTCGGTAAACGGGTGCCAGCTATAGTGTATTTATTAGTGTGTTGATTATATTATCTTTAAGATGAAACTGGAGGGGGGTTTATTAATGGGATAAGAATTGGTTTGAGTGGGCTTTTAAAAACTGTAGATTTGGGAAAGTGTATAGAAAATTGATAATTTTGAATGTGATACTTCAAGGTCTAACCGCGACTATATTATACATATATAGCGGTACGTGACTAAAAGTATAATAGATCATATATTATATACTTGCATACATGCATATTACTATTACACACATATATATATATATATATAATCATATACTAAAATCTCCAAGTGCGACGCAAAACAATTCACCTTGACGCACTTAACCATATTACGACATTTTCTATAAAGTTTCTATTTTTAGAAAGTTTGCCGAAAGTAAGGATAATATAATCCGAACTTTATATTTCATTATCAATTAACTAAAATTACTAACCCTTTGCTCATTATAGACTTCATTCAAAAATTTACTCAAGTTTGACTTTCAAAAGTTAAAGTTCGTAGTTGACTTTTTACCCCAAAAATTACCCAAACTTGACTCGGCCGTAAAACATTCGTTTTTAAGAGTTACAAGGCCCACCTTATATCAAAACAGGCCTTAAAACATCCTTTACCATTATCAAAAACCTAATTTAGATTTTAAAATTTTCTCGACACGCCATACCCCCAAGTCAAACCTTTTGGTCAACAAAAGTCAACCCAAAGTCATACCAAAACTCATTTTTATCAAAATTTAACTATTCCAACATGTTTAACTAGCCTAAAAGCATGTACCAAAACTATCAAACACTTGTTCATACTTGAATCACTTTCAATTGATTGCGACTGTTGAATCATCTAGCTACAATCATATACATGTAATAACATTCAATTAAATCAAGTAAACAAGTAATTAGAAGACTCACAAAGCTAGATCAAAGATAAAATATGGTTTCCCCCTTGTGTTTGAATTCGGACGCAAACCCAAAGACCAAAACCAAAGCTTTTTTAACAAAACCAACTAGCTAATAACACTTATCTAACACTAGTAAACCTTCCTTTTAGATCAAAACCCCAAGAACACACTTGAATTTCTAACTTCTTGAAAACTTAGTGCATGTGATATTTTTTAGTGGGAAATGTAGAGGATTGAACAAGGATTAATATGGTATATCTTGATTGTAATGCATGTTAGTAAATAATTTTTGACAATGGATTTATGGTGGTGGTGGTGGTTTGAACGGAAACAAGGAGAGAAAAGGGAAGAACAAATTTTTTGCTAAAGTGTTAAATGGAAGTATTAGTACCTTTTTATAGAAATGAAGTTTAGCAAATTTGGCAATTTAGGTCCTTCCTTTCTCAAGCCCTTTTAAAATTAGTCCAATGTGTTATATTTTTATTACCTAGCCAACTAGAACACGGGTCACCACTTGTTGCGTAAAATTTTAAATCCGTCCTACTAATTTAGTTTAAAACCTTTATTAAAACATTAAACCTCGTAAAACACGACATTTAAACACGGTTTTTACAAAAACTCGGGGAAACGACAAAAAACACAAAAATAACATAACCACGCTCTCGGAGCAATAATATAACCTTTTTCTGACTTTCTTAATTGCTAAAACCAAATAGAAACTCAATCACGGATTGAAATTACCTTATCAGAGGAAATTCTATCAAACCTCCTATAATATAGACGACTATAACTATTTACATAACTAAAATAACTATCTTATCTAGAGATAGACGTTGACCTGAAACTCGGGTTGTTTCATACTTCTTGCTCATTCCTATCGTACTTACACTCTTTTTTATGACAAACGTCATTTAGATGACATTTACCATTTTTGATTCTATCATTTTAGTAACTTTTTCTCTTTATCATTACGTTCCCATTCATTTCTTTTTTAAATTTTCATCAAGAACAACATGTCACTTGAGAAATTGCATTATCTTGATTTGACGTAATTCAACATTAGTTAATAATTTTTTTATTTAGCGTAGTCATCTTGACATTTCTTTTTATCGTTTCCATTATAATACCTTTCTTTCGTTACTTCTCTTTAGTTAATTTCTCATCAAGGACTATATGTCACTTGAAAAATTCAATACCTTTGGCTTGTAAATTCAGCCTTATATCTTTCGACCTATACTCCTAACATCTAAGACTTACTTTCTCCTAAAGTCTCTAGTAAGGGTCACACTTAAATTCTTATTTCACCTATCTTATTTCCTACAACGTCTAACTAATTTTAGACTCTTATTTTCTACTTCTTTAATTCCTCACATGTTATGCCGCAAACACATAAGCCCACTCATCTATACTTCTTTATTTACATTGAGAAGCGTCCCAATCAATGTAAATAAGGAAATATAAACTTATGGTTCGATGATTCACAATTTCTTTATTTAAATGAAGAGGCGTCCCAATTCATTTAAATAAGGAGATTTTAAATCATCCTACTTATACACTTCTGACATAACACTCGAACTACTTTTTCACCACACTTTTACTTTCAACCTTTCAATTAATTACATTTAACGGAATTATTCGTTACTTTTCTTACATAACAATTTTTACCACCACTTTTAGGCCTTTGATCCAACATAATCATATTCCCTTAAAGGGACTTTAACTGTACCCTTACGGTACCATTAACATTCACTTTACACGTTAACAAGCTTGGCCAATCCAGATGATACCATTACGTTCATCCTTAACATTAGGCTAATCCCGAAGGATACTATTACATTTCACACTGGATCTAAGTTATGTTTAAATTTATCATTTTTTACTCCTTTTGTCATTTACGTACTTTTCTAATCATATACTTTTAAATTTTATTTTTGCCTTACGTAATTCTAGCTCACACTTTATCATTTTTTCATATTACACAAAATCCAAACGATACTTGTCATTCTCATGTATTACATATGCGTATATGTTTTTACATTTCATTTAAGTTGATAACTTATTTAAATTTCTATACCAAAGCATCGTTTTAGTTCGCTTAACTTTTCGCTTATAAATCTTACATAGGTTATTCTTATAATATACTCATTTACTTAATTTTATTCATCACATAGATCTCTTTCATTCATTTACATGATTTTAGTTATTCTTTATCATTCATTCATTTAGTTTACTTTAAGGTACATTCGTTTATCTATTTTTCTTATCATACATCTCTTTCATATATCAACGAGATTACATTCATTCTTTATACACATCCATAACGTCTCGTCATAACCATGTGCACTGTCATAGCATGTATTCTATCAAAATCTTAGAAAGTACACAAATCTACACCAGTTAGAATTAGGATTTAACAGCTCTTAAAGGCAACATAGGTGACACACATAGGTTTTAAACAGGTGATTAATTCTTTCTGATACCACTGATCCAGAAAAGGTGACAAAACCACACATGCTCAGCCAAATCCATGGGCGAGACACATGTGATTGTTATTTCCTTAACTCGAGCAAGCTAAAGGTCAGAATTATTGTAAAGGGTAGGATAAGACATGTGATGACATCAAATAACGTCTATTAATTAGCATCATTTATCCAATATATAATGCTTGTTTTATATTGTTTTATATAATATTTGATACTTAATCGCTTATTTGTATGAATCTCAGTTATTATCGAGCATTTGGCAAAAGATGGAGAAAAGGATATGTTTTGAAGCATAAACGAAAAGTATGAGAAAGTCGACTGATTCTGACATCAATACGCCGTATCATTCTAGAAGAATACACTAAAACGCCCCTCTTCCCGACTCTAAATTTGACCAAAAATATAAAACATTGCTCAAACGCATGACCCTCAAAAGACCTTATGTCATTCTTTTATAAACAAATCAAAATAAATTACAATTAGACTCTTGAAAGTATCTTTATCATAAAATAGAATCAAATACCTTTCCAATGATATAAGGTATGACTTCTAACTCCTTACATTGATTTTATATGAATTTCCCAACACGGCCCAATTCTTGTACAACTTGTTGTCTCGATTTTATACTCGAGTAAAACGACCAAAACTCTACTTTTATAACATAACAAAACTTTAAAACTTCTAGATTTCATTAACATAAAATAATTCATTTCATAAAAATTTATGGTCTAAACGACCCTTGAATACGTACTTTATAAAGCGACGGGTGTTTTGCCAAACACCCCTTTTGACCCATTTTCAACTCAATTAGACACGACTTGAGCATAGCTAATATACATTCTTAAATCTAAAATTTGACATTACAAAACAACATTACAACCATCTTACGACACTTGGGGTTCAACCTTGATCGAGCTCGGTATCTAATACTAAGCTCATAAGCATAATCCATCGCATTTCCAAACCTTCTACTATCCATAGGTCCTTAATCTAAGACCTTACTTTGCATCATATTGACCTATATAAAAACTTCAACAACTAAAAGAGGTAAGCTTTCGGTAAGTAAGTAACCGGGTTAGAACATATATAATACATTAATTAATCAGACATGTCTCATGAACATCAATAATTAGTCTAAAGACTAATCCATTCAACATATGAAATCTTTAACACTTTAACTAATCATCAAGCATACCACTTTAGCTAATCATCAAGCATAAGCCAATTCTAACACATACCTTGTTAGTCTATAATCCAAGATTAACACTCACTTATCCAACTAGTCAAGCCTCTATTTAATGCTTACTTTCTAAGCCAAGACTTTCGATTCCTAAACATCTTCATTTACCACATAATATGATAACATCAATATTATACGCATAATAACCAAAGTTACTTACATGGCTTCCATAGCTATGTTACCAATATTTCACCATCATCATCCACACTTGCTTCTTAAGCCAAAATCATCATAAACCATAAACACTTAAAAGCACATAATTAAAGTACTATAACCATGGTTTATTCAACCCATTTTCTTTTACCTTTCAAAACATTTAATCATCATATGATCATATATTGATCATATGAGGAAAACCTACAGATTTACTAATTTTAATTAAAATAACTTAACCCATAATTACTATAACCTTATTAGATTACTTTAAAACACCTTTTACCCAAAACCCCCAAATTGGGTACAAAAACCCTAACTCATAAATTACTAATTCAACTTAATAGGGGATTACATACTTGTGTAAGATCATTTGTATAAGCTTATTTCTTGATTTGAGACCTCAATTCATACCTAATTAATCACTTGGGCCACTTAGTTTTTCCCTCTTTTCTTTCTTGGTACAACACGTACACAACACACTAGAAACTTATGGAAGTTATGAGATATAATTTCATTAAATCTGGTACAAGTTTGCAACTCTGGCAAGAATGGTCCCTGCAGGCTAAAACAAGGTTGTTCTAGTACTAAAACAAGGTGGTTCTAGTACTACTTTGGTCATTTGGAAATAATGGTCCCTGCAGGCTAAAATAAGGTGGTTCTAGTGTACTAAAACAAGCTTGTTTTAGTACCAGTTTGGGATTTTAGCAACTTAGGTCCCTCAAGTTCTTTTCTTTAATACTTGGGCCACATAATACTTTCCATAAATGTATACTAACCACTATGACTAACATTTAAGTTAAGTTTGACTATCGGGTTTGACTATCCAATCACATAATGCATTCAAACTACTAAAAGTCGTAGTCAAACTATCTAATGGCATTTTCATAATAAAATACTAAAGACCTGATTTTGGGGTGTTACAAATCTACCCCCTTACATAGATTTCATCCCCGAAATCTTATTTGCTTGATGTTTGTGATCATTCACAAACTTTTCTATATCTTATGTCCATCTCATATCCATTACATCAATTTCTATCCATTCATTTGCTATAAAATCATATAGTTTAACAACCCAAAATCAACTAAGACAAAGTCTAATTACTAAAAGTTCCACCCAATTCACATAATTATCACAGCCTTACAATTATTTTTAATGATATCGCGTCATTACCACCAAATCACAATATGGAAATTCTCACCTTCACCAAATATTCTACTTAAAATCAACATGTTACTTCACAAACTTATCTAAATTTTTCCAACAATGACGACTTGTCATTTGGAAATATTACATCTTTGACTTTAAACAAGTCAAACTCTAACACTAAATCGTCATTATTCACCAATGCATTGACATGAACTAAACTCATATACCGGTCATTATCACATTCTAAATAAAATTAATATGTATTTTCTAGGATTTTCTTAGTTCTTATAAAATCACTTATCTCAAAAGCTGGTAATTCCTTACCAATTTCTAACAAGTACCATCTAAATGGCACTATCAAAGTCAATTATGTGCATTACTTAAGTAACTTCCTTTTAAATTTTGGGAATTACCTACCCGATTAACTTCTCAACTTAATACATGAATTTCATTCTAGACATTTAACTTAAGGTTTAACACACAACCTTAAAGCCATTATAACCTTTCGGTCACGTCTACTCTTATTTCTTACGACGTCTAACTCATTTTAGACTCTTATTTTCTACTTCTTTAATTCCTCGCATGTTATGCTGTGAACACATAAGCCCACTCATCTATACTTCTTTATTTACATTGAGAAGCGTCCCAATCAATGTAAATAAGGAAATGTAAATTTATGGTTCGGTGATTCACAATTTCTTTATTTAAATGAAGAGGCGTCCCAATTCATTTAAATAAAGAGATTATAAATCATCCTACTTATACACTTTTGACATAACTCTCGAACTACTTTTTCACACTTTTACTTTCAACCTTGTTCATAGATTACATTTATCGACCATTATTCTTTTACTTTTTCTCACATTACATTTTTACCTCTTTTAGCCTTGAATCCATATCATTATTACATTCCCTTAAATGGACTTTAAATGTACCCTTGTGGTACCATTAACATTCACTTTACACGTTAACAAGCTTGGCGATGATACAATTACGTTCATCCTTAACATTAGGCTATCCCGAAGAATGCCATTACATTTCACACTGGATCCAAGTTATGTTTAAATTTATCATTCTTTACTCCTTTTGTTATTTACATGCTTTTCTAATCATATACTTCTCAATTTTATTTTTATAGCCTTACGCAATTCTAGCTCACACTTTATCATCTTTTTTTATATTACACAAGATCCGGATGATACTTGTTATTCTCATGTATTACATACATGTATATGTTTTCACATTTCATTTTTCATTCTCTCGTCAACCCCAAGTTGACAACTTATTCAATTTTCTATACCAAAGCATCATTTTTAGTTCGCTTAACTTTTCGCTTATAAACCTTACATAGGTTATTCTAATAATATACTCTTTTACTTCACTTTATTCATCACATAAATCTCTTTCATTCATTTACATTATCAATCGTTCATTTAGTTTACTTTAAGGTACACTCGTTTGTCCATTTTACTTATCATACATCTCTTTCATATATCAACGAGATTACATTCATTCTTTATCACTTATATACGTCTCGTACTTAACCTGTCGTTCTATTGCATTATACTTTATCATGTTCTCTGCATTATAACTTATCATACTTCATTCCTTTATTAGTAATTCATATAAGCGCTTACTTTTCATACAATAATTCTTCTTTAAGTGACTTTTTCATAATTCAAACATCTTCACATTACCTAGCTCATACTTACATACTTTCATTATTACTTATTAAAATGCAATTCTATGCATTTATCTTAGCTTAAGCATTTCTTAGACTCATACACATCTTACATCACTTAGATATTTATATAATCCACCGTAGACTTCACATTATATAAGCGTATACCTCTACGCTTAACACTTTTCCGATAAGTGTTTCACATTTTTAACCGCATTCCTAATCCTTAACCTTTGTCAAATTAACATATATCATTTCTCATAATCATTTTATGTCTGTATATTATCATTTTATTTGTCGTAAGCACTTAACTACCTTATAATATAAAACTTTTGCATTCTTCACTACTTACGGCACACACATCTATGAGTGGTCTAAGTTTAGGCAACCTATAGTGGAAACCTGCTTTTCTTATACCGAGGCTCTGATACCAAATTGAAACGCCCCTTTCCCGACTCTTTATTTTGACCAAAAATTAAACTTTTTATTCAAACGATTGACCTTGTGTCACTCTTCTATAAACTGACTAAAATCAATTATCATTCACTTCTTGAAATTATTACTAGATGAAACTAGACTCAATTATCTTCGAAACGGCGGGTGGCACGCCTTCTAACTCTTTACGGTTTGGTTTTTACGACTGAAACAAAACTGAAACTGCAGACATGGATACGCCACATCAATGATAATAGATACGATGTATCCACCCTAAACCTTCGATACGCTATATCCATCAATTGGATACGCCGTATTGAACCTACAGACCCAGAACCTGCAGAAATATGTGCAAAAAACCCCCCATTTTGACCCAAAACACAACTTCCTGAACTTG
>BQNB010041309.1:0-46850 GCA_026074375.1 Tanacetum coccineum
TGTACATTGAGATCACATATATTCGAATCTAAATTTTTATAAACAAACGATACATTAAATTAAAAAGCGGTAAACTATTTAACCCCCCATTCTAGTTTCTCATATAACTCTATGACTTCATGTTGATGTTGAACCCGTGTTGCTTTTATTGAATTAAAAAGCTTTTGATATTCAAGTTTTATATTTTCTCTTTCTTGAACAACTGACTCAACTTAAGTTTTTAACAACACGTTCTCATCACTCAACTTTGTTAGCTTTAACTTCCAAGAGTTATCACAAGCCATTTTCTCCTTTTGATATTGCTGTTTAAGTTTAAAATCAATACTTTGAGCTTGAGATCGTTTAAAGTCATTTTCAAGAATTTGGATTCTTTTGAGCAAATTGGCTTGAATATCTTTGGAGTCACTTGAGATTTTTCCTTTTTCAAGCATCAAAATCCCATTTTTCTATTCTGCAACAGAAATTAACACACAATCTTTGATTTCTCTTGTGAAGGATGCTTCCAAAAGTCGATCAATTTCATTTTGAAACATGTTATCATTTTGATATTGTGTCTCAACTTTCTTTTCCATTGACTCAAAAATATTTAACATCTCCTGTACTTCTTCAGTAATTTTTTGTTTAAGTTTTTTTGAACGCTTTATCAAGGAAAGTGACATCGGAATTACATTGGTTTTTTAAAATTGTCATAATGTGTTTTGACCATCTTCAATGTAAATTCTTCTTTGATCTTCCAAAAGAGTGACATCGATGTCGGTTCGTAATGCAAGAATTGCTTTATCCATTTTGTCAAACATTTTTAACAATTTACTTTCATTTGGCATTTTTAGAGTTGGTAATTCCGATATCTCTTGTCTTGACTCAAAAGATACATTAGAAGTAGAAGGAGTTGAAAAAAAGTTTGTTCAATAGAAAATTCCTTTTGAGGAAGAAATGTTTCATAAAGAGCATTTAATTTTTCATAATTCAATTGCATCATTTTATTTTTCATTTTCAATCGACTCTCTTTAGCATCCTCAAGAGTTTCCTTAGAATCTGGTGAATTAATAATTATTTCATGCTGTGAAGCCTTTCACCATCATAAATTTTGGGTTGTGCTGCAATGGATTTCTTGAGACGTTCAGGATTTTGATATTCCAGCCTAGCTTTTAGAAAAGGATCATAAACTTTGTTTGGTAATTTTACCAAGCATGTGAATGGTTTGAATTGATTGACCCATTTTATAAATAATTCGATCATGAGAACTCAGTTTGTCATTTAGATCAACAATATCCTCAAGATAACTATTTTCTCTTGCTTTGAAAGCCTTTTTAGCCAACTGAGTGTCATGTTGAATTATTACCTTTTCATTTTCACTTTTGAAAAAATCTCGTTCAATTTTATCTTATTCTTTTAAAATTCTTTCGATGGTGTCTTTATCAGCTCGTATTTCGCGTTCCAAATCATCACATGTTTCTTTATATTTTGAACATTAAGCTGATTTAAATTCAAGTGTTTTGACTCGTTCTTTACACGTCTCAAGCTCCTTTTGTAGCAACTCTTTTTGCTATTTAAGCTCAATATTAAGTCTTTGTTGATTTTCAGTTTCTCTTTGAACATTGTATGCCAGGGTTTTAATATCAAAAAATTAATCATGAGCATTTGAATCATGTTCAACTGATCCACCATTATTTCTACATAAGGATCATCAAATATGATATTACAATCAATTTGATCATCATCAGATGTGTTAATAACAGTTTTGAGTTTCTCATGATTCGTGTGTTCATGAACTCCTTTTGATATCATGCTAATTATGAGATCAATGTGTAAAGCATTTACCTCACTGACAACCTCTACATTATTTTTTAGCTCAGTCTCAGCATTATCATCTGTTGGTTGAATTTGTACCATCATGATTACTACAGCAGTTAACTCTTCTAATGTTTCATCTTCATAAGCATTATCGAGCATGAAATCATTTTCTTCATCATTGAGGGTGCCTCCAGCTTCATCCTTCATTGCTAGCAGCATCTGTTCCCTGAAATACTTTACATCACGAACTTTGGGTTTTGGACAATCACGAGCATAATGGCCTCTTGCATTGCAGTTATAACACTGAACATTTGCTCTTCCCGGATTTGACCCAGTTCGTGGAATACGCTGAACAATCTGATTACTTTCATCAATCTGTTAAACCGGACCATTTCCTGCATTAGCTGCTTGATTCCTATTTTGTCTCCCTGCATTCTTGTTACCATTCCTACCATAGCCAGCATTCTTGGTTTGTATATCAACTCTACCATCATTTATCACTGCTTGATTCCTTGTGTTTGATGAAGTACAAAGACGATTATTAGTTGGAGTAGAAAATTTCTGAGTGACTGCTTGAGCTAATAACATCATTGCAGTTATAAGCTTGTCTTCCTGAGCATCCCTTTGTAACTCCCTTAGATAATCTTCTTCAGAATCAACTACTGATGAAGGATGAGTGACATAATATGGTTGTGGTGAATGAGAGTATGAAGAACTTGCATGAGATTGTGACGAATAAGCATTTGAATAAGCAATTAGTGCTAATGAATAATGATTCTTCGCAACTTTATTTGCCTTGGATGCTTGGACATGTGGCTTGAATTACAGTAAGGTATCATATAACGAATCATACTCGACATCACTCAAGTCTATGTTTTGACGAGTTAGTGTAACATATTTGCTCCACTCAGGTTGCAAGGAATTGAGAAACTTAGTATTGATGGATACTTTTAAAGGACGAATATCATTACGATCCATAACATTCACAAGTGTTGACAACCTTTCATACACAGAGTCTAATGATTCTCCTTCCTTTGCCTCAAATTTGTCAAATTCATTCATGAGTCGTGAGTATATCACATTTTTGTTCTTTTTCAAACCATACATCAACCTTCGAATTCGTTCCTACATTTTCTGAGCATTTTTGCAAGTATCTACTGAATTATAGATGTCATTTGGTATTGCTTGAAGAAGATAATTCATGACTCTAACATCATTGGTATAACGTTTCCTATTAGCTTCAGTCATTTTAGACAATGGTTCAGGTATTTGATTTCGTGGATTATCTGGATCAGGAATCATTGGTCTCAGATACGGTCCTTTTGTAATTGAGCACCACATCTTTTCCATGTCATCCCCTTTATTTTCCAGAAACCTCCTAAACCAACTTTCCCATGGTATATAATTCCCTTTCCCAAGGATTGGAGGTCTATCATTAGCTCGTGATTCAACAAGAGTTTGTTGATTTAAAGCAGACATGATGTGAATCAATCAATGAATACAATGCAAACTTAGATCGATTTAGAGATAAAGTTTTGCAATCGTGATATCAAAGAGTACTAATAGCGAAGCTTGTATTACTATAGCACTAATACTTTTGTAGAATTCCATATTGTCGACTTTGATCCTTTTGTTTCATTCTTTATCCTTTTGAGCAAGTTCTTTTGTATCATCAAATCAATAATTCCCAACAATCTTCCCCTATTTGATGATGACAAAACAAACACTAAACTGATTCCAAGATGATCCATAGAAGCTTAATCTTCAGCAATCTTCATCTTCAAATCTGATCTTCCATGAATGAAACAATCTTCCCCTTAACTTGAGATTTTTGTTGAAACTTCTTGTCTTGTTCCATGCCATGCCACCACACATAATAAGTTGCAAATAATATGATCTTTGTAACATCTTCCCCTTTTTGTCATTATCCATTAGGGGACTTGTGAACATATGCAACTTTGATCTTTACAACTACAAACCATATATCACACTTCTAATTCAAGATTTCCAATGTCTCAAATTACCCTCCATGACGCATAATAAGATAAATGAATTCAAGCAGTAGAAACTTAAACTAGCAGTAGTAATAATGACTTAGCAGTAGCAAAAATCAAAACCTTCCCGTTAAGTGGTGCATGTAACATATCCAAATGGTTAAACACTTTATCATATGCTTCCCTTGAAACCAATATGTTAACCATCTCTTGAATCTCTAATTATGTTGGCTCTATATAATGATTACTGATGGAGAAAAATTAGTATTACAAACTTGATGCTGAAGTAAAATAACCCAGACTTGTGTCTTATGTCTTGTACTATCCACGTGACTCCAAACTCATACTGAATTCCTTGAAGTATAAGTAGACCTCAATCTCTTGACAAAATCCTCATCTAAATGAGACACTGAGCACTACAACGTAACTCCTTTAAGTGATAGCAAATGTGCGCATTGAACACCAAAAGTTTATAGATCACACATTGCTAGATTTGACAAGTCTTCGTCAACATCGTTTTTAAGCACGAACAAGTTATCTTCAAAGTCATAATCCAAACAAACTCGACTTTAAGATATGATAAGAACACGCACTCGTGAAAATTCCACTTCAACCTCAAATAAGTGATAAACAATTATCTCCGTAACCAATTTTTGCATTTAATTCCAAAAATAGCCTTTTAACGATTTAAGTGAATCTTAATCCAATCCGAGATCTAATCCGTGTGTTATCCAATAACAAACAAAACTAGCAGTATTAATTCATTTACCCCGAGCAGTAGTAACTACGTTTACCTTAACGGTAGTAACTAACTGCTTTTATTACCCTAGCAGCAGAAACCAACACTAAACAGCATTAACTACTCTAAACCCAGCAGTTGTAACTAACTGCTTTAAACTAGCAGTAGTAACCAACTGCATTAAACTCTGGCAGTAGTAATTCCCACTAAGCAGTATTAATACTCTTCAAAGCAGAACTTAGCGAGCAGCACTATATTGATATCACGACAGACGTTAATTGATTATGGGAAACAAATATAAACACATCATAGCAGATCCCAATTAAAAACCAATCAGTAAGAAACCTTCTTCCATCGTCATACCATGCTTAAAATTAGAATCATATCAAAGCAAAACAGCACTTTTGTTTTTTTAGTTCCTCTCTTTCTTCTTTTGTAAAACATACCGCTCAAGAAGAACGTAAAAACACTACTACTGCTTTTTGATTTCCCATTTCACAAACAGATATAAATGAAACTTTCAAGAAAACCCTTTATGCTAGATCTGAACAACAAACCAAAATAGCAGAAACTTTCAACATAAACAACCTAGCTTCATGAACTTCGAACCAAACTCTTAATGATGAAACCCTAATATGGTAACTTTGAAAACCCTCTTCTTCAGCGATCGACACTTAGGGTTTTGGAACGATAAGTTTTAGGGTTTATGGATCGGTGCTTATAAAAACGCTTGCTATCAAAACCAATCAACAATAAATCTTGTGACTTCAAAACCTTGTTGCTACTTGTAGCAGTTTTAACCAAAAACCCTAAAAGTTAAGGTTTTATTTGACGTTTAAGAACAGCAACGATATATGAATCAGAAAACCTATATAATCATTAACGAAGAGCAGTAAACAAGAAAACCTTACTGTTTGAAACCACCTGCTGCTCCTTCTTGATGTCTTGCGTTAATGTGAAGGGTTATTATATTCTTGGTTTGCATAATCGAATTAGGAACAAAGAATATCATTAGATGCAAAATCAAACTCTTGAATCTTTTAACCACGGTTCCTGCTTTTACCGAATTAGGGTTTGTTTAAAACCCTAGTTTCACCGAATTTGAATTGTCACCGAAAAACAGAAACTCGATACTTATTTTCTTTCTTTTCTTTGATTTATAAAACCTTATAGATCCTAGATCAAGAGCCACATGGCTCTGATACCAATTGTTGAGAATCGTTTAGAGCTTACTAGGATCAAAAATAACAAAGTATATAGATACGCAGCGGAATTTAAATAAAAGAACAATGTTATTTTCACAAGGTTTTACATTCATACAAGCCCTAATTCTATATGATCAATATAGAACGGTTACCTAACTATAACAAGATCAAAGAAACCTTTGATCTTAGAGCTAAACCACACTAGACGTCTACATCACACCTATAGGATACACACACACGTTTTGAGTGCACACACAATCACACACTAAAACTATGTCTAGGGATCTCTTTATATATAGAGTCCATAAGACTTATAAAGAAATCTAATTGTATTAGGAAACAAAATCTTTCCTAATCTTTGATCTTTATCTTATAAGCAAATCTTTTAGAATCCTCCATCTTTTGTAGAATTCTATATTGTCGACTTTGATCCTTTTGTTTTATTCTTTATCCTTTTAAGCAAGTTCTTTTGTATCATCAAATCAATAATTCCCAACATAGTTCATTACTCTAACATCAGCAGTGTATCGTTTCTTATTAGCTTCAGTCATTTTAGACAGTGGTTTAGGTACTTGTTGTTGGGATCATCTAGATCAGTGATCATTGGCCTCACATAAGATCCTTTGATAATTGAATACCACATATGCTCCCTATCTTCCCCTTATTTTCCAGAAACCTCCTAAACTGACTTTCCCATGGTGTATAATTCCCTTTCTCAAGAATCAGAGGTCTATCAGTAGCTCCTGATTCAGCAAGAGTTTGTTGGTTTAAAAAAGAAATGTTGTGAATCAAACAATGAATACAATGCAAACTTGGATCGGTTTAGAGATAAAGTCTTGCAATCGTGAGATCAAAGAGCACTAACAATGAAGCTTGTACTACAACAGTATCAATACAAAACCTTGAAGATACAAAACATTGCTTGTTTACAAAGTCTATGTAACAAGAAGCCTTTATACGAAAGCTCAATTTTTGAAAGTAAGAAGATCTGAAACCTCTGAAACTGTGTTACGAAACCTCAAAGAGTGTGTTTCGAAACCTCTAAAACTGAGATATGAAACCTTCAAAGTCAAAAAATGAATTACGAAACCTCCAATTAGGAAGGCTATGTTACGAAACCAAGTCTTATGAAACCTCAATGTTATGAAACTGTGTCAATTCTGTAATACGAAACCTCTTTTACGAAACCTTTGGAATTACGAAACCTCTGAAATATGAAACCTCAGATATGAAACCTTGTTACGAAACCTTTTGTATGAAACCTATGTTATGAAAGCTTTGGAATATGAAACCAAGACCAAGTTCTTGATACGAAACCCCAATTACGAAACCATAAAATACGAAAGCTCGACAGAAGACAGTTACTGAAAGTTCCAATATATGAAACCACCTTTCGTAAATTCCAATTTCCCATACATTCGTAAAAAATCAAGAAACCTCTATTTTTGTAAATTCTTTGCCACTAAACTAATAAGAACCTTATCAATTTTGATTTTGAATGCAGTTTAGGGTGATAATATCAATGTTATTTTCTCAAATTTTCTAAGTTCTATGTTCCGAAAGCTAATTAACAGTTTTACAAAAGCTAAATCTGGTTTTCGAAAGCTAAAATCACTTACGTATAATAGTTACCGAAAGCTCAACTAAGATATGAAAGCTCAAAAACTATTATATGAAAGCTAATTCCCGCCTAAAACAGTTACCGAAACCTAATTTCTAGATTACGAAAGTTATCAAATGACTAAAAACAGTTTCCGAAATCTGTTTTCTAGATTTACTAAAGTAGTTTAAGCACAAAAACAGTTACCGAAACTAGTTTTCATCATTACGAAAGCTATCAAATTTAATAATTTTCGATCAAAATCAACTCTAAACGAATATTTTTTGTTAGCTGTGTTTTTATGTAAAGTGATGGTCATTATATATTCCCGAGCCTTGTATAGGAAAACGTAGTTTACGAGAATTCATTTAAGCTAATTGGGCCTAGGTGTCGGGCTAAAGTCTATTAGTTCAGTCCATTAAAGGTCCAAACGATCCAACAAGGAGTCCATACTCTTTATAGTATAAATACAACCCTCCTAGCATGTTAAGAGGGTGTTGCTTCTCATTTTATCATAGTGAAATCCTCTATTTTTCTTTCTTTTAATTCTCTCTCTAAGATTTTTCTTTATTTTCATGTGATTTGATAAGGTTATGCCATTTGGTGATGAAATGATATCGTAACAAGTGGTATCAAGAGCTCAAGGTTTAGTGTTTGTGGTTTTTTTTTGTGTTGCAAATATCTGCTTATTCGTTGATTTATTCTTAGCTTTTTGGGCTGCGGCCTTATTTTTAAATATGCTTTGTTTTGCTTTGATCGGGGACTGTGCTGGGTTCTTGTATGGGTTGAGTGTTTCTGGTGATGTTATTGATAAGCGATAATTATGGGCGGGGAGGGGTAGGGCCAGGGTTCGGGGGGGGGGCGGGTGGTTGGGGGGGCGGCGGTAGGTGGGGGGTAGTTGCCATTTTAAACAAAAATGGGGGGTTGGTTCAAAAACCTCTCCCCCCCCACCACACTACTTCACACTCCCTCTTTATTTTCTTTTTTTTTTATTTTTTTTTTTTAATGGATTAAACGCAAGGTTTTTTTTGTTTCTTCTTCAAACCGAAAGTTTTGAGCTTTTTGGACCATTTTTGAGCTTATTTGTTATTGTATCGAATGATCAAGATGTACTTCTATGATATTAGATCGAAAAAAATTTGGATTTATTTATAGTCTGAAGTTATCTTTTTTATCGTTTTTTTGAGCGGTAGCGGTTTTACGTTCTTTGATTGTTGAAGATTCGATGATCAAGATGTACTTTTGTTAGTCTTATACTTATTAGAAGCTTACTTGGGCAACAAAACACGTTTTGGGTCGAAAAATTCTAGGTTTAAAATGTTTTTTTGAAGCAAGTGAAATATATTGTTTAAAGGTAGCGAAATGTGTATGAGCGAAATATGTTTCAAGCGAAACATGTTTTGAGCGATTTATGTTAGTAAAGGTTACATATTCCAAGCGAAATATTACATTTCCTGAACCAAAGTGCTGCCAAAATTTACATATTCCAAGCGAAATATGTTTTGAGCGAAATATGTTCTGAGCGAAATACGTTATGAGCGAGATATGTTCTGAGCAAAATATGTTCTGAGCGAAATATGTTCTGAGCGAAATATGTTCTGAGCGATTTATGTAATTCAGGTTGTCACATTCCAAGCGAAATATTACATCTTTAGGAATCGTTACTCTGTCCAATTTGTTTCAAGTGAAACATTACATTACATATTTCAAGCGAAATATTACAAGTGCATATTTCAAGTGAAACATGTCACAGGTTTAAGGAAATCCGTGTGTTTGAAACCCTAATTTCTTGAAAAAAATTCCGACCTTACTGCGAATCAGGTGGGAAGAGACTAATTTTGGGCTTCATATAAACAACACTCCTTCAACAACAAATCTAATTTTCATGGTTTCTTCTTAACTTAGTAAAATCCCGCGAAAGAATCATTTATATCTCGGTTTAATCATAGAATTGTAAAATCCCGTGAATTTGGACTTATTCTCATAATCACTAAAACGATCCTTGCTTATCATTTCACATCACTTTTTCAATGTCGACTCAACAAGACATTTATGTTGCTGGTTCTGAAACTAGTCCTCTTATGCTTAACAAAGAGAACTATGTTCCATGGTCCTCTCGTCTTCTCCGTTATACTAAGAGTAGACGAAATGGAAAGTTAATCTACAATTCCATTATGAATGGTCCATATGTAAGACGAATGATTCCTGAACCAGGTGATCCAGACCGTGAGTTCCTGTTAATGAAACCTTTCATGAGCAGACAGGTGATGAACTCACTGAAAAGGAGCTTAATGAAAAAGATGTAAAGATAATGGTAAGTGGGATGCTCAAGCCAATTCAGATTTTTCTATGGTCTTCTGTAAGAGATTCTTAGTGTTTGTTGATAGTTGTGAGACTGACTTCAGGAATCTGTTCCGTGTTCAGTCAAATGTTGAATGGATATGATAATTGGATTCAAGACAAAAAGGCTAGTGGTTTAATGATTGGGAAATGTTTATTCTAATACATGAGGAATCAATGAGTCTTATATCATCTTTTTCAAAGCTACTTAATGAATGATTTAAAAACGAAACAAACACCTCCAAAAAAAGTTGCTAGACAATTATCAAAGTTGTAAACAATTACAACTAGAATGGAATCCATCTGATGTCATTGTTTCCATCTGTTCCTCCAAACAAAGAATTTATATGAAGTAGATTACACTCAGTTGTATGATTTCTTAAAATATAATCAAGCGAATGTAAATGAACTGAGGGCAGAATGACTAGCCTATTGAGCACATGATCCTTTGGCACTTATGGAAAATTCCAACAATCCTTACAACTATACAGTGTTTCACCAAGATCAACCATCATTGGTTACCTACATGTAACAACCACAACCCAACAACAACTTCATCCCACAACCATCATTCAACACGAACTACATGCAACAAACCAATGCCAAATCCCGGAAGTATTATAGATCCCATAACTAAATGAACATGGCTCCTTGTTCTAATGGCCAAAGGCATTCAACTAAATACTCACACAACCAACATACTAGATAATTTCATAGAACCATCATTATAGGCTGATTGCCACAGCCCAGTATGAATCTTGGGTCTGACAGACAGATGAGATGGTTGGATGGTAATGGTGGGGAATCAGTTTTAGACAGTATGCTGGTAGTATTGTGGAAAATATGAATGAATGGTATAACTGCTTGTATTAGTAAAAGAATGTCCGGGGAAATCCAGTATGTTCGAATGCAGTTCAAGGTGTTCAGAATGTTGGAAATCAGAATGGGCTTATTGTTGTTCCAGGGATTGCTAATCTGAATACAAATCTGATTAGGAATGGTAATGTTGTAGCAGCACGGGCTGAAGGTAATGGTAATGGGAACAATGGAAATTAGATATGGTGTTAAAACTGCAGAGGGTTGGGTCATCTTGCTAGGATTTGCACAACCAAACTAAGATAAAGGGATGTTGCTTATCTTCTAACATAGTTGCTGATTACTCAAAAGGAAGAGGCAGGGATCCAACTCCAAGCTAAGGAATTTGATTTCATGGCTGCTGTAGGAGATCTTGATGAGATTGAGGAAGTCATTGCAAACTGCATTTTGATGGCTAATTTGCAGCAAGCATAGACATCGGGTACTCATATTAACAAAGCTCCCATCTATGACTCAGATGGATCAACTGAGGTACACGAATATAATAATTGTTTAAACTCATGAGTATTATTATGTTATATCAGAGGAAGTAGAAAACTGTTCTACACGAACCCATTGTCGAACCACACCAAGTACAACAGAATGATAGTGATGTTATCTCTGCGGTTTCTAGTGGTGGAACAATAAAACAAAATCCTGCTACTGTTGAGGAAACACGTGCTCTATATGATTCATTATATAATAATTTAGCAATTGAAGTTGAGAAAGTCAACATGGTCAATCGCAAAATGAAAGAAATAAATGTTGAATTGACCATTGAGCTTGCTAGATATAAAAATCAAGAAAAGCGTTTTGAAATCAATCAAGAAAAACATGACATACTTAAAAGGTGTTATCAAAAGTCTGTTTATCAAGAGCAATGTCTTACTAAAAAGATAAATGTACTTCACTTAAGTTCTGCTAAAATGATAACGACTTTTGATGAGGGAAATTCTGCAATTTAAATAACTAGGTTTCAAAAGAAAAATCAATTGTTTCTTCTCTTCAAGAAGAAAAGAAAAGGTTGAAGTCTAATTTTAGAATACGCAAATACGAGCTTCTTGTTTGATAAACAAATTCATTTGAGATTTGATAAAGGAATTAGATAAACATTTTGGTAAAAAAGGTCAATGGATTCAAACTATATACATGACTTCTCACCTTAACCAGACTAGTTTTTTCTCACCGATCAGAAAATGGCTTTCGGTTAGTCGAGTCCTTTTTTTATCTCAAGCAAGCTTAGCAAAAACAACAAAGTTTGTATAATGGGCAACATCTCTATTAGAAAAGCATGATCCTACTTGCTGTGTATATTCGGTGGAGACTCTAACAACTTGCTCAAGAGGAGTCGTTTTTAAAAATGAAACAATATTGAATCAAAGAAATAAAAAAACGGCAAGTTATGTCAAAGATTATCAACTTTTTGGGGTGTTTGTTTCTCAAAGGCCGCATAAGTCACGTGGAAGAGTTATGCTTTTTCAATTTACTTCAAAACAACAACGGTTTTCAAAATTAATTTTCATTACAAAAATGAAGAGTTTTCGGAGTTATTTTCTCCTAGTGTTGCATGAAAATTTCTATAAGAGGTTAAAAAGCATTTTGTGACTCTCAACGTGTTGTAAAACAAAAAAAATGAATTAGATATACATCAGTTGTTCGTCTACGGCTCATCCGAGCGATTCGTAAAATTGTAAAAGATGATATTTTCACTATCGTCAACCAAGTTGTCCAGACTTCAAAATTTTAGATATACAATGTTTGAAGGTAGCAATTAATTTGTTCGAGTACTTTAAATCTTTAGCAAGAAGAAAG
The DNA here is from genome assembly GCA_026074375.1 of Tanacetum coccineum. Classification (NCBI taxonomy): domain Eukaryota; kingdom Viridiplantae; phylum Streptophyta; class Magnoliopsida; order Asterales; family Asteraceae; genus Tanacetum; species Tanacetum coccineum. The sequence goes on from BQNB010041309.1 coordinate 12,340, forward strand.
CTGATGAATCTCTTGCTAAGCACAAGGCGTTGGAATTTGAAATTGAGCATCTCTTGAGAGTAGTTGTCAGTCAGAATATTATGTCTATTGTGCAATGTAATTTTGTTGTAGATACATCCAATCTCCAAACTTAGCTGATCGTCATGAAGAAAAATTGAAACGGCATTATTCAAAAAGGAAAACAGATATGTTGTCTCTTTCGTGGAATAATTGGTACACAAAATGTGAAGAATGCAAATATGATAAGATTTCGTATGATAAAGCTTATAATGACATGCAACAAAGGATCGAACGGTTGCAAGCTTAGTTGGGAGATCTCAAGGGTAAGAGTAAGGATACTCCAGGTGAATCAGATACCTATGATTCTTTGTCTCAGAAACTAGAGAATGAGAACGTGGAATTAGAGTTTCAGGTTTGAATTATGCTAAAGAAAACACTCATTTTAAGACCACATATAAGAACCTGTTTGACTCTATAAATGTGACAAGGGCTTAAACTAAAACAATAATAGACTCTTTGCAAAACAAATTACATGATGCGATTTATGAAAATGCTAAGCTAAGAGCCCAGTTATTTGATAAGGTTTCTGAACAAAAGGACACCATCAAAGGTACGAGTATGAATACTAAGTTTGCAAATCAATCAACCAAGAGGAAACCGTCTTTACAATCTTTAAGAAACAATTTTGTTGCGAGACAACCAAATGCATTTCAATCTGAACGTACAAAATTTTCAAAAACTCGGGTTCCTCAAAAGGTTGATGAGATGAATGATTTGTCAAATCTAGTCACTTCAAACTCGGTACCCACACCACAAGAATCAAAAGTTGGAAAAATGGTAATGTGATTGCCCCAGGAATGTTTAGGATTAATCTGTTTAAGACTTCTAGGGAAGACAAATTTGTAGCTATCAGCCAAGCTAAAGCAAGCGTTAGGACAAATCCAATCACTGTTTCACAACCTCATGTCATCACTAAGAAACATGTCAATTCTGACTCAAATGGTTTGTCTTTACAGGAGTATACAACACTGCTAAGACTAGAAGGCCACAGCCTAGGAGCAATACAAAGAATAATAGAGTTCCTTTTGCGTCTAAAAGTAGTTGCATCAAGAATAAAGAAGTTAAAGTAGAAGAACACCATAGGAATTTACTGCTTTCTAAGAATAAGAAACATATGTCATCTGAATATAATAACATTAAGCTTGCTATTCGGAATGACAAATCTAAAGTTATATGTGCTATGTGTAAGCAATGTTTAATTACTTCTAATCATGATGTCTGTGTGCTTAATTATGTGAATGGCATGAATTCTCATGTAAATAACTTATATGCTAATGTTTCAAAAACTACAAATCAAAAGAAACATAAGCCAACGGTCACGAAACCTAGGAAGGTAGGGTCCAAAGAAAGACTTGCTTCACCTAAGCCTAGGAAACCTAGAACTTGCCTTAGGTGGTCACCTACTGGAAGATTGTTTGACCTTAAAGGAAAAATAATTAAATCGAGTGAATCAGAGAGTTAGTCTGACTGTTCTAAAGGTGATAATGCATGTACTTCTAACCCTCAGGAACCTACAAGAAAATGGTTTCCGAATTCTACTTTTTCTTTGGCAGGTCGTCTAAATTCATTTATGGTGCGTCGACTTGGGATGCTCAAAGCATATGAGAGGAAATCCGAAGCTTCTCATAAATTTCATTTAGAAATTCTTAGGAACCACCTGCTTTGGAAATGATCATGTTGTTGTAATTCTGGGTTACGGTGATCTTCAATGGGGAAATATATTGATCATCAGGGTTTATTTTGTTGAGGGCGTGAGGTACAACCTATTCTCTATTGGGCAGTTTTGTGATTTAGATTTAGAGGTCGCTTTCAGAATGAATACCTATTTTGTCAAAAACCTCGAGGGAGTTGATCTGTTAAAAGGAAATCGTACAACAAACCTTTACACTATCAATCTCCATGAAATGGCCTCTACATCTCCAATTTGCCTCATGGCTTGTGCTACTTCTACCAAGTCTTGGTTATGGCATCAACGTTTATCCCACCTTAATTTTGACACCATAAATGACCTTGCTAAGAATGATCTCGTCACCGGTCTTCCAAAATTCAAATATCATAAAGAATATATTTGTCCCTCATGTGAGCAAGGAAAAAGCAAAAAGGCATCTCACCCACCCAAACATGTTCAAAATTCTAAGCATAGGTTACACCTTTTCCATATAGATTTGTGTGGTCCAGTGAGAGTCGAAAGCATCAACGGTAAGCGGTACGTTCTGGTGATTGTAGACGATTAGTCTCGTTACACGTGGGTACACTTTCTCAGATTAAAAGATGAAGCACCAGAGGAGATTAAAACCTTTCTCAAGAAAATTGTAGTTCTACTGCAAGCTTCAGTCATTATTGTAAGAACCGACAATGGCATAGAATTCAAGAATCAAGTACTTAAGGAATACTTTGATATTGTTAGCAACTCTCACCAAGCGTCTTCTGTCAGAACACCTCAACAAAATGGAGTCGTGGAATGAAGAAACCAGACGTTAGTGGAGGCTTCTAGAACAATGTTGATTTTCTCTCATGCACCGTTATTCTTATGGGCTGAAGCAATTGCTACTGCGTGCTACACTCAAAACCGTTCCATCATTCACTGTCAATTTAAAAAAACACCATACGAGCTCATTAATGGCAGAAAATTATACATCTCATTTCTATATGTATTCGGGGCTCTCTATTATCCCAAGAATAACCGTGAGGACATTAGGAAGCTTGGTGTAAAAGGTGATATTGGCTTCTTCATTGGTTATTCTGCTACTTCATGTGCTTACAGAGTTTACAACCGATGAACAAAGAAAATCATGGAGACAATGAATGTGACATTTGATGAGCTTTCAGCTATGGCTTTTGAACAACGCAGTTCAAAACCCAAGCTTTAAGGCATGACTTCTTGACAAATCAGTTAAGGACTCGATCTTACTTATGCTCTATCAATAATAACAACTCAAAAACCAACTAAACGTAAATTAGATTTACTATTTAAACTATGTATGATGATTATATTGGTGGTCAACCATCCGCTGCTATAAGAACTGCTCTGGCTGCTTAAGCACCTCAAGTTCTTCAGACTCTAACGACATCTACAATAATAGAAGACACCACACCAACACCAACAAATTCATCCTCTCAAGCTACAAATATTCCAAACACGTTACAAGATGTTGATGAGCTCAAAACACAACAACAACATATTCAGCAACAAGATAATCAAGCTCCACTCCAACCCGAAATAGTTGCTGATAATGTTTTGAATGCTATGCTCGAGGGAAATACATTTGTAAATCCATTCGCTCCACCATCTACAAGTGCTGTTGAATCATCATCTTCACAATATAGGGATCCATTGAACATGCATACGTTTTATTAACCTTACCCTCATGAATATTTATGGACTAAGGATCACCCTCTAGAATAAGTGATAAGAGAACCTTCACGACCAATTTTAACAAGGAATCAACTTCAAACAGATGGTGACATGTGCATGTATGCATTAACTGTGAGCACTATAGAACACATACATTAAGTCTTATGACTGACCCTGCATGGATTGAATCAATGCAAGAAGAGCTTCTCCAGTTCAAAAGACTTAATGTATGGGTGTTAGTTCCTGCTCCAAATAACATAAAACCCCTTACTTTGAAATGGTTATTCAAATACAAGCTTGATGAAGAGAACATGGTCATCCAAAACAAGACTCGTCTAGTTGTAAGAGGGTACAGCCAAGAGGAAGGAATTAGTTTTGAAGAATCCTTTGCTCCGGTTACTAGAATGGAAGCTATCAGGATATTTTTGGCATATGCTGCACATAAATTTTTCATCGTGTTTCAAATGGACGTAAAAACTTCTTTCTTGCATGGTACGTTAAAAAAAGACGTGTACGTTTGTCAACCTGAAGGTTTCATCGATGCTGATCATCCAAGCCATGTCTACAAGTTAAAGAAGGCACTATATAGGTTAAAGTAAGCACCAAAGGCATGGTACGACAAATTGTCAAAGTTTCTCCTACAAAATCAATTCTTCAAAGGCACTATTGATCTAACACTGTTTATAAGACGCTTCGACGATGACATCTTAGTGGTTTAGGTCTATGTAGATGATATTATCTTTGGTTCTATAAACCCTAGGTATACCCAACGATTTGCTGAACTTATGAAAAGCTATTTTGAAATGTCAATGATAGGGGAAATGACGTTTTTACTTGGTTTACAAGTTAACCAATCCCCCCATGGCATCTTTATAAACCAGTCCAACTACATGTTAGAAATCCTTAAAAAATATGGAATATGAACTTGTGATCCCGTTGGAACTCCAATGGAGATCAAAGACAAGCTTGACCTTGACAAGAATGAGACTCTAGTCGATGCAACAAAATATCGTAGCATGATTGTTGCCTTAATGTATCTTACGTCAAGTAGACCGGACATTGTACATGCTACTTGTTTATGTGCTCGGTACCAGGTTAAGCCAACCGAGAAGCACCTCAAAGAGGTAAAAAGGATCTTTCGTTACCTCTGGGGAACCGTTAATATGGGTCTCTAGTATACGAAGGATTTTGGTTTTAAACTAACCAGATTTTCAGATGCTGATTATGTGGGATGTAAAGATACCTTCAAGAGTACTTCCGGTGGAACTTAACTCTTAGGAGAAAAGCTGGTGGGCTGGTCCTCGAAAAAACAAGACTGTACGAGACTGTCAACCGTAAAAGCAAAATATGTATCTCTATCCGCTTGCTGTGCCTAAGTCATTTGGATGCATACATAGTTAACGGATTATGGCTTTCACTTCTACAAGATTCCTATCTATTGTGATTCGAAATCAGCCATACCCATATCCTGCAACCCGGTCCAATATTCAAGAACAAAACACATCGCTGTCCGCTACCATTTCCTAAAGGGTATGATTGGACTGTATTTTGTCAAGACTGATTACCAATTGGCCGACCTTTTTACCAAAGCCCTTCCAGTGGATAGGTTTAACTATTTGGTTTCTGGCCTTGGTATGCGCAATTTGTCTCCATAGGAGCTTAAACATCTTGCAAAATCATAGAAATTTCTTTGTATATATTTTATCAGAAAAGCAAAATATAAAAATATAAAATCTACAAAAGCAAAATACAAAATCAAAAAATTTCAAAAATACCTAAAATAATCTTCTCCGACATGTGTCTCGTAAATCGATAACATTTACACACCTAGAAATGTCAATTAATATTAACACGGGTGTATAAATGAAGTTCGAGCGAGAGTTTCAAATGTTTTCAAAACATGTCTCTTCAAATTTTCTCTACGACTTCTAAGTAAATGTTAGCTTAGGACTCGGACTCCAAAGAAAGGAAAATGTTCATTTATGTACATTTATCCTAAACAATGGGAAGTTCAAATCTTCTCGGTCTCGAGCAATATCATACAAACATTCCAAGTTTGTGAATGCTCAAGAGAAGCACCAAGGAAATGATAATTAATAAGATAAATCTAAAATCATTTTCCTGTTGAGCACAATTTTTCAAGATATATTTCATCAAAAATAAATTTCAAAATCTCTCAAAATTGTATGCTCAACAAACTCCCACTCTAAAGTTTCACTTTAATCTATTATTGAGGGGAGTATAAATTTTTGATAATTAGTTCATTCAGCATGCTTTCCTGTTCTCCCATTGTTTGGTTAGTCTAAAAGTGGATCAACATACATTAACTTGTATTTTAATTCACTTGATAAGTTAAAAATTGTCACCACATATGCAATTTTTAAGGGGGGAATAGTAATTAAAATGTGATCAATACAGCTTAATAATGGATAAGATCTCTTGATTATAAGTGCGTTCCCGACCTCACATGTGCAAAACTCTTTCATAATATGATGCATATGTGTAGGGGGAGCTTTTTGGTGATATAGAAAACTCTCAATGTGTAATAAATGATTTCTTGAACATGTTGATTGCTTTTTTCAATGGTTTTATAGCTACTATGGATATACCAAAGACCGACCAACTATTGTTTCTTACGGTGTTATAAGGCGGTTAAGGTTAGGAATTTTGTTCCATGATCCAGCCAGGACCAGAGGGATCTACCCAGGGATACTCCATTAGATAGAATAGAAGTCATTAAGTATGATTGAAAAAAGGAATAAAGTCAGATTAGGAAGAATGTTATCCAAGGCATGAGCTATTACTTGAATAAACCCAACATGGTGATAATGAGGACGTGTTGGAATAACATTGAAGGGATTGAAGAATGAAAAAGAAAGGTATGGATAAAGGGTAAAAAGAAAGAATCCCTCCACACAACCTTAGGCAGAAACCGGGTCAATGCATAATCTATCGGTAATTACAAAGATGATTCTGGTATTGAAGACAAGTCATCATGGACCCACTGATGTAATGCACAACCCATCCCAGCTACTCAGGCTTCTCTTAAAAGAAGTTTGTTTCATTTCTCATGGAGATCAACACGCTTCTATCAGCTTTCTCATTTCGAGATCACCAAATAACAAAAGAGCACTTATAGAGTCTGGTGCTAACGAGATCTATCAATAATGTCACTAGGACACAAATTCCTATATATACAAATATCGTACATCATTATACAACATTTGGTATCAAAGACTCCTACGCATTATCCCTGTGATAATTGCCAGAACATTCAGAGTGATACTCTTTAGTATTTACAGTGATGAATAGAAATTCTTCTAGAGTCAACATCAAACAGCTCTGCGGTAGGTGACTTGTGAAATTCTACATAAATCAAGCTTATGCCAACTGGATATCGATAATGGTCTAGTAAATGAATTACGAATTAATAAGAAAGATAGTAACTATATGATTCACTCTTACCGTGTTGTCTGCTTTGAGACATTCCGATAATGAGAATAAGCAAGTACGGTGAATTTGATGCATTCGCGTTAGAGGATCTAACACTTTGAGCTAGAAACCCCGTCAAGGAGGTTCTTCTAAATTAAACCTACCTGATCATAGTTACAGTATTTATACTGTAAAATGGTCCTCACAGAACTAGAGGTTAATGTAACCGAACTTAAGATGAATGACAAAGCCATATTCGTTAATATCTGTTGTTTATCACTAACATTAATTTTCAGGTATAAGTGACTGTGTTACAACCTCATTCCAGCTGAGTCAAGATTCAAGACCTCATGCTCAATCGACAAAGACAAATACATGATGAAAGCTCAAGTACATATGTCAAAGTCTTCCGCTATCTCTGATGTACAAGCACTTCCTCAAAAGAACATTATCGACAAGATTGCCGGGTAATAACAAAGATATATATTACAAGTGGATCAAGTACTACTCCTTCCATTATGTGGTACAAATAATAATTTCAAAGAAAATATTAAGGGAGATTGTTAGCAAGCTTTCAAGACCTTAAGCATGAGGGTAGAGACACAAGAACGCAAGGTGGCATAAGATTCAAGGATAAATATTTTAGGATCTCAAGAGTCAAGATAAAGTCAAGGCTAAAGATCAAGATATAAAGATTAAGTTAAGAGATATCAAGTCAAAGATTAAGATCCAAGATCACAAGCATGCGAAATGAACGTCATAAGAATTCCCAAGAACATAAGGCTCCAAGATTTAAGACGTCACAAGCCGTGAAGCCATAATAGTTATAACCACCCCTTAGGGGGAGATTGTTAGCCGTGTTTTTATGTAAAGTGATGGTCATTATATATTCCCAAGCCTTGTATAGGAAAACGTAGTTTACGGGAATTCATTTAAGCTAATTGGGCCTAGGTGTCGGGCTAAAGCCCATTAGTTCGGTCCATTAAAGGCCCAAACAACCCAAAAAGGAGTCCATACTCTTTGTAGTATAAATACAACCCTCCTAGCATGTTAGATGGGTGTTGCTTCTCATTTTCTCAGAGTGAAAACATCCAATTTTTTTCTTTTATTTCTCTCTCTAAAACCTCTTTCTCTCTTTATGAATTTGCTTATTTTCGTGTCTTGTGGTGATGAAATGATAGCCTAACACCATGGTTACACCATAAAGATGACTCACATACGTAATCCTTCTTCAAATGATAGGTTACAGTGTAAAGGTGATGGAGATGTTACGCCGTAACAACTGATGCTGAGTTATTTCTTCGTTACTCTTGATTACTGTGTAACTCCTGTGGGGAGGTTACGTCATAAAAGCCTTGAATGTCATCACTGCTTGAATTCCATGTCTAAATCCCGCGTCTTTTGCTCAAATGCTTGCTTTGCTCCCGAAAACTAAGTATAGGCAATTAAGTAGTGTTTTCATATATTTATAACATATTTACAAGCATTTTCATAGGGAATTTATTACCAAAAAGTATTAGCTATTTCATGTTATCAAATATCCCCCCACTTGACTTCTACTTACCCTCAAGTAGAACCGTTTAGAATAACTTATAAAAAGATTTCCCTAATTTAACTTAGAGAAATGAATTGATAATTTACTTATACTAGAAACATCAAAGCCGAACACCTCATGAAAATAGGGATCAAAAATCACTCAACTCTCAATCTAGTCTAAGTGTTTCAATTTTTGGGGTGATCACTCAATTGCACTGTCATAGCATGTATTCTAACATAGGCTTGGAAAGTACACAAAACTCCACCAGCTAGAATTAGGGTCTAACCAGTCTTAAAGGCAACAAGGGTAAGACACAAGTTTAAATAGGGTAAATCTTCCTGCAATCTTTACCGAAAGCATTACACCAACGAGGGCGACAAAATCACAGATACACATCCATAATGATGGAATAGATATACATGATTACATTCAAATCCCTCATTCGAGCAAAACTAAGGGTTAGTATGCAGAATGATATAAGGTAAGATAAGACATGGGATACACATTAATTGGTGTTAAATAAAATACACAAAACAAATAGTCTTTAATAGTCTAAGGTTTTCATAACCAACTATCGTCCATCCATAAGCCCAAGTATTCAAGTCCGAAAATCTAATCCATAATAATGGCCTACTAGCTCCATTCTTCATAATCATATAGGTGGCTTATAGTTGCACCACCTTTATATCTTTTTAGCACATAGATGGCCTATAGTAGCACCATCTTTACATCATTTTTACAATTTGTTGGTTTTATAACACGTAACCAACATGAACTCACATATATACATATGCTACATGGGTTTATATCTTTAATTATTGCCCCTTTAACATATGATACATAACATGTGGAGTCTAATAGAACTCCTTAGATCGTTTAAGCTTAGTTTGTTTAGAACTTGTATCTAGGAAAAATAACAATGAATATGAAACAACGCATAGCAGAAATAGCATAATGAACAAAGTTATTTCAACAAGGTTTTTCATTTATATTATTCACTATTCACCCCAATTCTAGATGATCAATTCTAGAACGGTTACTCTAGCTAGTAACAGGATCAATGAAACATTGATCTTGAGGCTACAACACTCATTCTAGGCGTTTACAATGAACCACGCGCCTTGAATACACACACCTTTAGTCGACTACATTTTCTGTGTACACTTAAAACATACGACCTAATGTCTCTTTGTATAGTATAGATCATCTAGGTTTATAAAGGATAAGAACAAATATAATTAGGAAACAAATAATATCTTCCTAACTTTCATCTTTATCTTCTAAATCTTTTATCTGAATAAGGAGATCTTCTAGAATATTCAAAATCTTCCATCTTTTGAACAATTCCAGCTTTGCATTTAAGTCCTTTTGTTTCATTCTTTTATTTACTTTGTCTCATCAAATCAAGAATCCTAACAATCTTCCTGTATTTGATGATGACAAAACAAACAAAGTCGTGTACGAACTTCATCATAAAGCCAAAGCTTCCCCTGAAGTTGAGATGTGATCATCTCCCTGAATGAAACAAAAACTTCTCCTTAAGTAGCTTTCCTTTGTAACATGCCACACCAAGGATCTATAAGTTGTAACCTGTTAATATGTCTTCCCCTTTTTGTCATAATCCAATAGGAGACATATGAATATAAGAAACTTTAATCTTGACCACCACAAACTAATATCACACTTCTAATCCAAGCCTTCTATCTCCTCAAATTACCCACCATTAAGTACCATAAGAAAAATGAACTTAAGTAGTAGACACTCACACTAGCAGTAGTAATAATGACTAGCAGTAGTAAAAACCTTCACCTTATGTGGTGCATGTAAATGGTTAAACATTTTAACAATAAACTTCCCCTGAAACCTATATGTTAACCATTTCTTAAATCTTCAATTCTGTAGGCTTTATGTAATAATTACAGATGAAGAAAACTAAGTATAACAAACTTGATGTAGAAGTAGAACAACCTAAACTTGTATCTTATATCTTGTACTATCCATGTGACTTCAAACTTATAAATAAATCTGTGAAATATAAGTAGATCGCAACCTCTTGACAATTATCCTCATCTTCTATGAGACACCAGACCAAAATGATAGCAAATGTGCGCATTGAGCACCATAAGTTAAATCACACACCTTTGCTAGATTCATCAAGTCTTCATTACATCATTTCTAAGCATGAACAAGTTATCTCCAAATGTTGTAAGCCATTTGAGATATGATAAGAACACAAACCTGTGAAACTCCACTTCAACTTCAAATAAGTGATAAATAATCCTCTTCGTAACCAATTAAATAATTAATCCCAAAACTAGCCTTTTAAATGTTTAAGAACATTTAAAACTAAAATCAATCTGTTAGCTTCCCCTTAAACGAAGCATCCTGTTCTATTCGAGATCCACAGTGTGTGTGTCATCCGATATCAAATAAAACTAACAGTACAAACTCTATATGCCAGCAATACAAAGTATTCACGCAGCAGTACTAACAAAAACTTCTAGCAGTACTAATGTAACAAGAACAGTACTAAGTACTCATAAGCAGTACTAAGTATTAAGCTGGCAGTATTAACTCTTGTTGCCAACAATATTAATATAATATGAGCAGTACTAATTATTCTCGTCAAATAGTATTAACTCTACCAGTACTAATGTCTTCTACCAGTACTAAATCATCTTGGCAGTATAATCATAATGCTATCAGTGTTAAATCAAGAGGCTAGCAGTAGTATCCTTTTAACCCAAGCAGTATAAACCAACTGCCTTTTAACGCTAGCAGTATTAACGCACTCCATTTACCCTGGCAATATTAATGTTTAAACTGGCAGTACTAACTGTAAACTTTCAATACAAGAGCAGTAGTAACTAATGATAATAGTATTAACTCTGGTTACTACTGTTCTTTTCCCAAAACTTATACTTGAACCAACAGTTTTATCAAGAACCACTAGTATTAACCAATTAAGGGAACAAACAAAAACCCTTAAATTTAGAATCATAACAGATTCCATTCATAAATCATACCTGCTGTTTCTTGATGTCTTCAATACCCAGATGTGAATCATTGCGTGCGTCTTCAAATCCACCTTGTTAGTATCGTGATAGCATAGTATCGTAACAGCAGCATAAACATAAACCAAGCAGTACTAATTTATCTTTTGAGCCCAATACTAGCAGTACTAAATAAAACAATAAGTAAATTGTTGTTGTGTGTTTCTAAACTATCACTAATCCTTCCTTGTAGGTACGAACCAACCACAAAAATATTAGGATTTCTAGCCGTGATAATCATAACCTTCGTCCTTCAAGAATCAACGAACTTCCATCATGAAAACTTTTTGTTTTTATTGAATTAGGGTTTGTAAAAACCCTAATCTTCATCAAACCTGCTAATCACCAAAAACAGAAAACTTCTACCTTCTTCACTTCATAAACACGACACAAAATTACCTTGTTGATCCTAGATATCGAGCCATGAGGCTCTGATACCACTTGTTGATCCCAATCCTTGATCGATTCCTTAGCTTGTCTAAGGTTAAATTACCTTGGATAAATCTAAAATAACTTATTGTAGAAACTTTGTATGTATACTAAAGTGTATACGGAATCTACACCTTAATATCTAGAAGTATAGTGAATAGAACAGTAATTGTGAATGAACAAAGATATGACTAAACGCTCCAATATTATTTGATCAATAATACGAGTACTCTTTACTAGTACTAGGGTTTACAACCTTGAAGCTTTTCTAAATCAGTCTGGTCAAAAATCAGTTTGTGATTGTTATTGCCAAGAAACTATCGATTTGTGATTGTTATTGCCAATAACACAAAAATCAGCCTAGGCGACCTTGTAATAGCCGATTAATCGCTACTTGGCCATACACCTTGGAAAATAAGGCAAATCGGGTGAAAAAGCAGTCTGGTCAAAAATCGATTAAAAATCAGTCAAATCAGTCAAAAATTGGTTAAATCAGCCTAATTGGTCAACGAAAGTCAAACATTTTTTTTACAATGTGACTTTGAATTGTTAACTGTTAACTTTTATTATCTATTTCTATGTTTTGAACAATGTAACTTTGAACTCATTTAATTTTAGTGTATTTAAAGTGTTGTATCCATCTCATACAAGTAACTTTGAAATTTATATATAAAATTTGTAAAATCAATTAATCACCGATTAATAGTGCCTAGACCGATTACAGGCTACACGGTGGTCGACCGCCCGGCTAGCGACTCGTGATTTTTGCAACATTGGTTATTGGTGTGAGGAGATATCTCTTTTCAACTAACATAAAGATGTGCACATTTCCAAACCTTACAAAGTGCACTCAACATGAATCATACAACTTCTAAATAGTCACTTTGTATCCTTGTAGATTTCTCCATACATCGCTCTTTATGTCTGGTTCAAACATGACTTTTAAATCACAATGAATTGAAAACACAGGGTGTTATAGACTTCCCCCATTAAACGAGCCTTATCCTTAAGGCTTATGATGCAGCACTTGACGACGGTGCGGTCTTGGTGAAGAGGTGTGGGTATTTCTTCTTGAATTGGTCTTCATGTTCCCACGTGAACTCAGGACCTCTCTTGGAGTTCCATCGAACCTTGATTAATGGAATGCGGCTTTGCTTCAACCATTTAACTTCACGGTCCATGATCTCAACGGGTTCCTCCACAAACTGATGTTTGGTTTCTAGCTCTATTTTCTTTTCTTAATTAGCTTAAGCTAGTCATAAGCTAATTAGAACTTCTTTCCTTTTTCATTTTGAATTAATTTTGAGTCTTTTATAGCTTATTTTCTAAAATCAAGAGTTAAGGCCTCCTTTCTGAGGTCAGTTAAGAAATAAGCTCTTATTGAGCTTATTAGTTATTTTCAGCCCAAGTAGCTTTTATTAATTTTGTTCCTACTAGCTTCCTTTACAACTTTGCTCTTTCAAGTTTTTAGTGATAAGCACTTTTAGAATTTGAGCTTAAAGTTGGACTTTGGTTGTTATCGGGGTAGGACCTCAGGGACCATTCTTGTAATTTTCCTGTTTTAGTTGTTTCTCAGTTAATCCTTGCCCATTAAGTATTTTAACTCCGTTAGTCCTTAAGACTCTTTCACAGTTAGTCCCTAAGTTAGTTTTTAATTAGTTTTACTTAGTTTTAATTAATAATTAGGGTTAGGTTTTAATTAGTTCAATTAAATTTTTTATAAAAAGATAAAAATTAGGGCTTTTATTTTCAGAAAATTTCTGCACAATTTCTTTACTTAGTGTAATTTTTATAAAATTTTTAGGACTTAATTTTTAATAGTTTTATAGTTTTTAATTCATAACAAATTCAAAAATAATCAAAAAAATGTTTTTTTCTTTTTCCTAAAATTTTCTTTTATCCTATCTTAGGTTTAGAATTTTAGTTTACATTTTTAGGATAGAAATTTAGTTTACTTGCTTAATAGTCGCGTTTTATTTGATTTTCTTATTATTTTAGATATTGAATTTTCCAATTATCTTTGCTTAATTCAAATCAGAATCCGAACTTAAACGTGGTTTCAATTTCACTAGTCGTTGGGGAAACGACCCGGGTGATCATACTTACCCGGTTTAATATACGTATTATATATTATATCATATATATTTTTGAGAGTGAATTTTCCTTAGGGAATTTTCTTAATTGCTCTTTGAATTATTATATTTTATAATAATATTTTAGGTATATAAAAACTACCACATCAGCCACCAATACAGCTTCTTCATATCTTGGTACATCTTGTCAGAACCCGGATGTATAGAGTATTTTGATTTGTGGGACTCGTGCATGATCACAGTCCGCAAATCGCCATAACAAGGTAGCCAACTCCTGCCATTGAGGCATAGGGTTCCATCCGCACGGGGTTCCAACTTTTCCATCCTAATTGCCTCTAGATTTTTAGCGTTTTCAACCAACATTCCTTCCAACATCTTCATTCTTGATGATTCGCTAGTTTCTGTGCTTCAGGTATGTGCTCACGGATTTGTTTGGGAAGATCCAAACTAATAGTCATGACTAAGGCTCGAACTCTTAATGGTGGTTCTCGTTCTTTCCTGCTCAAAGCATCAGCAACGCGTTGTCTTTTCCTTGGGTGATAACTGAATTTCGCAATCTTTAATAAACTAAGCAACTCATAACCATCGGCTTTGTCTCATTGTATAGTTTACTTCTGGCAGGAATGTGTTGTAAGCTCTTATGATCAGGTGAACATTGTTACACTTGGTCCGGTACAGGATAGTGCCTCCCTAAATCTTGAGATGCGAACCTACTGCTCCAGTTCCACAAAATCATGAGTCGTATAGTTTTCTCATGAATTTTTCAATCTGGCGTGATGCATTAAGAAATCACCTTTTATCTTTGCATAAACACAGCGCCCAAACCCTTATTTGGAAGCAATCGAAGTATGCGATATGAAATCATTTCGCTTCCTTCAAAGGTAATGCAAGGATTGGGCACTGCCCACAACTTTGCTTCATAACAGTTGTAAAGCTTCTTCTTGTTTTTGCCCCAACAAAACTTGACATTCTTCCTGGTGTGAGCTTGGTCACTATGTTTTGGCGATCTTCGAAACCCTTCAATGAATCTTCGAATAAATACCAGCAAGACCTAAAATTAACGAATTCGTTGGGTGATTAGGAGATGTCCAATCTTTAATGATTCATCTTGGCTGGATCCGCATGAATTCCTTCACTCTATCGATCACGTGAAGAGGGGAACTGTACTTTGGAAATCCAAAATTCACATTTTGAAAATTTGGCATACAACTCCTCTTTCTTAAGCAACTCTAAAATTAGCTTAAGGTGTTAGGAAAATATTGTAAACAGACTTAATACTGTTAGTATTAAAGTTAAGTGTTAGTTTAGTTGTTTGATTAGATAATAATTAGTACTGTTAGTATAGAAGGTAGTTGGTAGAGCAAGTTAAGTCTGCCAGCATTAACTTAAGTTTGGACAGTATTAACAGTTAAATACTGTTGGGTCAGACTGTTAAGTCTGGTTGTAATTATTGTAATAGTTTATCTCTTAGCGTTAATCTAGGAAGGATATGCATTACTCTCTTAACGCGTTTAGGGTTTATTATGTTTATAAAAGGAACAGTATAGTATAGCATTGTAAAGATATCGGTTGATTGAGTATTTCACAAATTCAAATAGTATTTAGTAATAGCTAGTTTAGTTTTTGTTCTTGTGTTATATCTTGGTATAGATATGATTATTCCGCATCTATATTTGTATTCCGGTTATGTCTTCATTGTATCTTTGGATTTATTCAAAGGACTATAAAGTCGTTTAAGGCTCATTGAGATCCTGTTGATAAGGCCTACAAGTGGTTCACGCAGCCCACAAAGGGACTTTACACAAGGATTGAACAAGATCAAAACACTTTTTATTCACCAAAATCCAGTAGTCTGTCTGCAAACGATAAATTTCTCTCTTACTTGATGATGAGGAACTTTTCTCTTTCATGATGATGCATCTTTGAAAGGATCTGAACAATCAACAAAGGGATGCTCCTACAAAAACCACCTACAAATACTCACACAATACACTTTCAAACATCAAACTGCCTGTCCTTCAAAAAAAAAAGATGATTATGATACGTGGGCAATAGAGATGGAAACATTATCTTGAGTATACTAGTTAATGAGGTCTGGAAAGGTGTATCAGAATGGGTTCTAAAGAAGCGAGTCACCATAAAGGTTAAGGTTGGTTGTTATACAGGGTTCTTCCTCCAACCACACAGGAAGAACAGGTTGCTGACTGATGAGAAAGAAAGGGAAAGCAAGACCTACTGCTAATGGCGTTCCAAAAGATCATCTCACGAGTTTTCATGGCATGGATGATGCCAAAGAGATCTGGGCAGCCATCAAGACAAGGTTTGGTGGCAATGCGAACTCAAAGAAAATGCAAAAAGCTATTTTGAAACAACAGTTTGAGGCATTTACAATCACTTCTAAGGAAAGCTTGGAGAAAGGGTATGATAGGTTCCAAAAACTCCTATCACAGTTGGATGCCCTTGGTGCTAGTGTGTCAGATGAAGACGCAAATCACAGTTTTGAGGTCCTTCCTCCTGGTGGGATTGTTTAGCCATGACAATGGTACGTGAAAGAATATTGACACACTGTCAATAGATGATTTATACAATAATCTGAGTGTCTTTGAACAAGACATCCAAAAGACATCATCTTCTTCCTAGGCATCTGAGAATGTGGCTTTTCTATCTCAAGCCAAAGCCTCTTCAAGCAAGCATAAGCCCCCAAGGCCACTGCTCAGGAAGTTCTAGTTCTTATACCATTCTCTTCCAAAGCAAAAACAAACTGCTACTCCTGTCTTTTGCTGATGAATGATATCCATTCTTTTCTCAGCCACAAAATGCTGATGCGTGATTTGATACATTGAAGACCTAGATCAAATTGATTGATCTGGATTTGAAAGAGATGGATATCAATTGGCCAGGATTGCTATGACTGCCCTATAAAATCTCAAGAAGTTCTACAAGAAGCAGTTGAAGGCCAAGAGTGGATGAAAAATGCATGTGGCATTTGTTAAGAGAAAGTTGAGTGTTTCAATGTTTCAATTGCCACAATACTGGGCATTTTGCCAGGGAGTGCAAGTTTAAAGGTTCAAAAGAAGGTAACAGGCAGGAAGCAGGTAAAGGTCAGAATTTCAAGCCAGTGCAAATTGAAAAGGAAGCTTTGATGACCATTGATGAAGGTCAGATCAATTGGGTAGAGCAGACTACAGATGAGGAACTCAATCATGCTCTAATGGCTTTCACTGTGAATAATGAGGTATCAATGTGTTCTAAATTGTGTTTAGATTCATTTAATGCTCTTCAAGCTAAGTATGATGAATTGCAATCTGAATTTGGTGACCAAGAAGCTGCCTTAGTTGCCCATAAGTTAGCTGTTAAGAAGTTAGAATCTCAGCTTAAAGCCTCCCACAAACAGCAATCTTCCTTAAATGAAAAATTAAATTTTCAAGCTAATCAAATTTTTGAAAAAGATGAAAAGCTGAAAAAGTATAGAAGAATAGGAATGAAAGCTGTCAAAGACAAAGATGCTTTACAAAAAATTGTTGATTCTTGGTTTGCATCTTCTAAAAATCTTTGGAAGCTTATTGATTGTGGGATGAGCTCAACTGTTAAGCTAGGTTTAGGACATAGCATAAAGTCAAATGCTGAAGTCCTAGGATATGAGGAAGAGATGAGTAGAGGTATTTTTGTTCTTAGGGAAACAGATGAAGGATATTATGATATCCCACTTTACAGCAGATTCAAACAGGTAGAATACAAAGGTGTCCCCCCTCCATCTCCTAGGGCACAGGAGGACATAGATGATTCTTTATATGAGTATGGTAAATATGGACCTCAACCTCAATCTCCTAGTCCTACAGTGTCTAATGCTAGTTCCATTGTTTTCTCAATCTGTCCATCCAATGACAGTGATGGGGAGCTTGGAGCTGTGTCTAATGCTAGTTCCACTCATTACTCAACCTGTCAATCCAATGACAGTGATGGGGAACAAGGAACTGTATCTGACAATTCAGCAAATGATGACTCTATCCCTATACCTTCTAGTGAGCAGGTTTCCATTTCCACCCAAAAGACTCAATCACAAGTGCCTACACCCCAACAAACAGTTGACCCTAGTTGTGCACAGCATGTAAAAACTCCTAGGCAACCAATTAGGACACCAGTGACTCCCTCACCTATTCCTTCATATAATAGACAGAATTGGAATCAAAGAATGGAAAGGGAATTAGGTGCAGGATATTCTTTTGAAAGAAAACCATGTTTTGTGTGTGGAAGTCTTAGTCACTTGATTAAGGATTGTGACTATTATGAGAAAAAGATGGCAAGGGAAGCTGCTTTTAAGAGCACAAGGGTGGTTCATGCTAATGTTAGGCAAGCTACACCAGCCTGGACTAACACTAACAGGGTGAATAAAGCAAATCAGTTCACTCCCAGACCTGTACAAACAAGTAACATTAGACCCAACTTTAGTACTGCTAGCAGAACTATTAAAACTGGTAGGGTAAATGTTAATACTGGCAAGCAAAATGTTAGTTCTGGTAGTTTGCATGTTAGTTCTGGCACTCATATTAAGTCTGGTGCTTCTAGAGTTAATACTGGCAAACAAAATGTTAATTCTGGTAGGGTGCATGTTAATACTGCTAGAGTAAATAGACCAGTATTATCAAACCAGACTTCACAGGTGAATCTTAAAAGTCCAAAGAAATGTTTTTCAAAACAAAGTTCACCTGTAAATAGACCCTTTTCAAGGAATACAGCATATAGGTCAAATATATATGCTGTTAAGGGCAAAATGGGTACTGCTGTTAAGACCTCAGCAGGTTGTGTTTGGAGAAAAACATCACCACTCTCCATTACCAATAGTGGACCAATCCCTGATTCATATGTTCATGTTTATCAAGGTCCACAAGGCAGACCCAAGCCTATGAAGGCCTGGGTCCCAAAGAGAAACTAATCTCTTTTTGTGTGTGCAGGATCATCCACTGAAGCATATGGAGCATAGAGGTATTTTTGATAGTGGATGTTCTGGGCACATGACTGGTAACAGGGCCCATCTTGAAGATTATCAAGAACTCTCTAAAGTGGGATCTGTTACTTTTGGAGGAAGTAAAGGGAGTATCAGTGGTAAAGGTACTATTAGATTAGGAAATTTAGTTTTTGATGATGTGGCTTTTGTGAAAGAACTTGGACATTTTAACTTATTCTCCATATCTCAGATATGTGATAAAAAGCTAAATGTACTTTTTACTGAAAAAGAATGTTTTGTGGTGTCCTCTGACTTCAAGATGCCTGATGAAAATCAGGTTCTTCTTAAAGTTCCTAGGCAACACAACATGTATACTTTTGATATGAAAAATGTTGACTCTTCACAAGGATACACTTGTTTATTAGCAAAAGCCTCATCTAATGAAGCTAAATTGTGGCACAGGAGGTTAGGTCACCTTAATTTCAAAAATTTAAATAAACTTGTAAAGGATAATCTAGTTAGAGGGTTACCTTCCAAGAGTTTCAAAAATGACCACACTTGTGTTGCTTGTCAGAAGGGAAAGCAACACAAGGCCTCCTGTAAAGCCAAGATGGATAGATATGTGACCCACCCATTACATACCTTGCACATGGATTTATTTGGACCAACTTCTGTGAGGAGTATCAACCATGCAAGTTACTGTCTAGTGATTACTGATGACTGTTCAAGGTTCTGTTGGGTTTTCTTTCTAGCCAAAAAGGATGAGACAAGTGGCATTCTTAAGACTTTTATCAAACAGATAGAAAACCAACTTAATCAAAAAGTAAAAATCATTAGATCAGATAATGGGACTGAATTTAAAAACAGGGGTATGCTTGAGTTCTGTGGGGAAAAGGGTATAAAACAGGAGTTTAGTAATGCAAGAACTCCTCAGCAAAATGGGGTTGCTGAGAGAATGAATAGGACCCTTATAGAGGCTGCTAGGACTATGCTAGCTGACTCACTCTTGCCTACCACTTTTTGGGCAGAAGCAGTCAATACTGCTTGCTATACCTTCAACAGGGTAAGGGTGACCAAGCCTCAGAACAAAACACCTTATGAGCTCTTGTTTGGCCACAAACCAATCCTTAGCTACATAAAACCATTTGGGTGCCATGTGACCATTCTCAATACTCTTAGCCCACTAGGAAAGTTTGATGGAAAGTCTGATGAGGGTTTTCTTGTTGGTTACTCTGTGAACAGTAAAGCCTTTAGGGTTTATAACTTAGTCACCAAGAGAGTGGAAGTAAATCTTCATGTTAACTTTCTAGAGGAAAAACCCAATGTGCAGGGATTAGGACATAGGTGGATGTTTGACTTAGACTATCTTACAGACTCTATGAACTATATACCTGTATCTTTGCAAAATCAAGCTAACCCTGCAGGTTCAAAAGAGGTCAATGACATTGATGTGCAGACTGAAGAGGCTGAAGAACTCCTTGTGGTTTCTTCTACTTCTAGAACAGCAGCTGGTTCTGAACACAATGCTACAAAGAAGAGTCACTCCTCAAAGAAGCCATCTTCTACTCCAATATCCAAGTCTGCTGATGACATTATGGTCTTTAGAAAAGAGCTTGATGCACTTGCTTTGAAGCACTTAGGACCAGTACCTACAAAAACACCTACCAGTACTAATCCTGTTAATACTGGTAGTAGTGATTTTAATACTGGTGATGAGCAAGTTTCTCCTGGTCATATAGAAGCTGTCGCTCCTAGTGCTCATAATGTAGAAGAGGTCTTCTCTGATGATGATGATGATGAGATGCCTGAAATAAGGATTTATGATAAATCAAGTGAAGGTATTTTTGAACAAGCTTCTTATGATGATGATGGGGTTATTACTGATTTCAACAATCTCCCTGATGAGGTAGATGTCATCACCAACCCCACTCTAAGGATTCATAATGCCCATCCTCAAAGTCAAATCCTTGGAGATCCCAATACACCTGTTCAGACTAGAAGCTCTCTCAAGAAAATCACTGAGGCTCATGCTCTAGTGAGCTACATTCAAGCTCACCAAAGAAGCAATCATAAAGATCAACAACACTGTCTTTTTGCTTGCTTTCTATCTCAGTTTGAACCAAGGAAAGTGACAGAAGCTCTTGAAGATGGAAGCTGGGTTGAAGCTATGCAAGAAGAACTGTTGCAGTTCAAGCTTCAACAAGTATGGGTTTTGGTTGATTTACCCAATGGTGCTAAGGTGATAGGTACTAAATGGGTTTACAGAAACAAGAAGGATGAGAGAGGAGTAGTTGTCAGAAACAAAGCACGGCTAGTGGCTCAAGGTCATAGACAAGAAGAAGGGATTGACTATGATGAGGTTTTTGCACCTGTAGCAAGAATTGAAGCTATCAGGTTGTTTTTGGCCTTTGCCTCATTTATGGGGTTCATAGTCTATCAAATGGATGTTAAAAGTGCATTTCTGTATGGCACTATTGATGAGGAGGTTTATGTCTCACAACCTCCTGGTTTTGTTGATCCTGATCATCCTACAAAAGTTTACAAGGTGGTTAAGGCATTGTATGGCTTGCACCAAGCTCCTAGAGCTTGGTATGCCACTTTGTCCTCATTCCTAGAGAAGCATGGATACAAGAGGGGCACAATAGACAAGACTTTATTCATAAGAAGAAACAAAAAGGATATCATGTTGGTTCAAGTGTATGTTGATGATATCATTTTTGGGTCTACCAACAAGTCGTGGTGTGCTGACTTGAAAGCTTTGATCAAAGCGATGTCAAATGAAGCTCCAGGTGAACTTACATTCTTCATAGGTTCTTCAAGTCAAACAGAACAAGGACGGCATCTCATATCTCAGGACAAGTTTGTAGCTGACATCACAAGAATTTTGAATCTTTTGAATGTCAAGCTGCTATCACTCCTATGAGAGACAAGTTGCCTTGACAAAGGATGAGGACGCTTTTGATGTAGATGTACACTTGTATAGATCTATAGAGTACTCTCATGTACTTAACGGCTTCGAACCTGATATTAAGTACGCATATGTGTTTTGTTCACTTTTCAGGTATCATCCAAAGACTTCTCATCTCAATGCTAGCAAGAGGATCTTCAAATATCTTAAGGGCAAACCCAACTTGGGAATTTGAATGGTATCCTAGGACTAACACACCCTTGATTTGTAGCATTCTCTGATAGTGACTATGGTGTTCCACCTTGACAGGAAATCCACAACAGGTGCTTGGTCAAATCTTGGTCAAGACTTATCGCATGGCAATGCAAGAAACAGACGATTGTAGCCACGACCACAACTGAAGCTGAATATGTAGCTGCTGCATATTGCTGATGGACAAAGTGTTGTGGTTCAAAATCATTGTTGGACTATGACTCAACTCATGAACACCAAAATTCACATTGATAATGAAGTACAATCTGCTTTGGGAAAAACCCTGTCTATCATAATCCAAGACAAACACATTGAGAATCGAACACCACTTCATCATAAAAAAGGAAGAGATGTATGAGAAGAAGCCTCATACAATGTGACGAAAATTCACACAGCATTTAAATGTTGCTGACTGTTGACGAAAACCATTGATGGACCCCGGTTGTCAATTACTTGGTAGTCAGCAGTGGTATTATTCAACCCATACTACTTTAAGGGAGGAAAAAGTGTAAATTTTATAATGATTATCAATTCTGTCTAAATTGAATTAATCCTGTACTCTAAGTTTAAAATTAATTCGCTGTATATAATTAACGGGTTAGTTCTGGTAACATAGTTAACTTAATACTGGTAGCAAGTAATAAAGTCTGCTGTGTAAAAGTTAAAACTTGGTAATCCCTTAGTACTTGGTTAGTTTGATACTAAGTCTTGTATGTTTCTTAGGTTAATTCTTCTTAGTATAATAGATTAGAATTTGTATTTCTTGTTTAGAACTAACTTTTGCAGGTACTGAACTTGGTGTTTGAAAGAAGGATGCAAAGATCATCTTGGGCATGGGAAAAGAAAGTGCCAGGTGTCACTTGCTAATTGGATGCAATTTGGTTGTAAGTAATGATGTTGTGGTCTACTTGCTGTAAATTTTATTAAAACTGTTGAAAATATTTTTCAGTCTGATGAGTTTACTAATTAAATACCTGGTTTGACTATTATTAAGATCTGGTAGTTACAAGTTTTAAGTCTGGAAGCTTTCACATAATACATGTTTGAAAATAAAATTATTTTAGTTTATTTCAAACATAACCTTTGGTTTTTTGGTTTTTGACGAGATGAAGATATTTTAGCCGCCTAAAACGCTGATAGAGTACTTATATAGGGATAAAGTAATTTCTCTTTCATCCTTATCACTATTTACCCTATTATTCTTTCAAAAGCAATCGTTAAAATTACTTCCACTACCAGACCTAATCGTCAAAAACGTCACATCACCAGTACTGATTTTTAAGATTCAAATATTTATCACCAAGTGGTTTCAATGCGCAACTCAAGTATTTGCGATAAAGCACAACCAGTGGTTCTTACTCAAACCCACTGAGAGTACTGTACACACAGAATAGTGATTCTCCTCAGAAGATCAAAATTGAGGGATAGCTCTCACTCATAATCCACCTATCTAACATCCCTTAGCAAGCAGTTTTGGCAGACTGCAACTGCTAGAACACCTTGCAATGGGACTCAACAACTTTAATGCAACAATAGATACCATTGAACAATACAATTACTGAAGAGCTGTTAGGAGGCCAAGACTCCAATTAGCAGAATTGCTTCAGGGATTCACATGGTTGCCAAAATGAAGAAGATTTTTTGAAGGATGCAAAATAATTGGTTATGAGTAAATGGACAGAACTTTTACATTTTGAAAAGGCACTTTTACACCCCAATGAGAATTCTTAATCCCTCACATTCTTCCCTGTCTTAAGCTCCAAAAGTGGAGGATGGGATCAGTTTGGTAGCAACATCGCCACTGCTTTGATCTGTCTTTCCACTGGAAGAGACTTTAACTTTTCAAAACTTATCTTTGATGGAATGATCTCAAATTTGAAAAGCAAATCAAAGTTTTTAATGTACCCCCGTTTTCTTCAAATGATTTTGAATGTTCAAACTGAAAACAAAAACCTTTTTGTCCCTGTATCATTAACCAAAAAGATTTTTGGAAATATGAAAAGAGGTTTTCAAGGGATACATAGACCATTGTTGCCTGTTATGCTAACCATTGATGCAGGTCAACCTCAACCAAGTGCTGATCCAACACCATCTCAGTCTGTACCAGCTACCTCATCATCTCATGTACAAATAACACAACCACCTCCCACTGTAACTCACTCTGTACAACCACCTCCTCAACCATCAAGTGTACAACCAACATCTATAACACCTCCAACTCAACCTGTACAAACAACATCACCTCCACCAGTCTCTACCATTCCTGACATTCAACCAACTCTTCCACCATCTCCTCAAATACCATCACCTTCATATCATGATACAGAAGGTCCATCATTTGAAACTTCTTATCATATGTCTCCACCACCTTCACATGAACCTGAGTTTCAAGCATTTAGATCTAGTGAAGAAAGTGAGCAACTTAGGAACCTAATGGATATTGTACCTAGGCTGGAGTCAAGAGTAGAATCCTTAGAAAAGGAACTGAGTGAAACTAAGCAGACTCTTGGAACAGCAATCTTGCAGCTGATAGAGAAGGTCAAAAAGCTAGAAAATAAGTTGAGGAAGAAGAGGAAAAGTGAGGATAAAGAGGATGCAGAGGGTCAGGATAAAGAAGTTCCTTCTCAAACAGATCAAGGAAATGAATTTGCTACTCCTGAAAAGAGCAAGGATTCAGGGGAGGCTCAAGCAGATCAAATAAGTCCTTCTACCTTAGAAGCTGCACAAATCTTAACTAATGTAGCTTCTGAAGGATTTAAGGGATCACAAGCCCCTCTTGGTAGCAAGATTTACAGAAGGAAACCCAAATCTACACCAACTCCTACCAAAATTCTACATTTTGAAGAACCTGCTGAGACTCAAGTTAATACTGGTAGTACACCTTCAGCTCAAGTTAATACTGCTGAAGTTAATACTGCTGAACTTAATACTGGTGAGACAGAAAGAGTCCAAAGGAGAAAAGGAAAAGATCCAATGACTGAAGAAGACCTTCAAGCCGAAGTTCAAGCATCAAAGAAATCAAAAGAGCTTCAAGAGCTAGCAGATTTAGAGGAAGCTCAAAGATTGCAAGCTACAATGGATGCTGAAACACAAAGACAAATTGATCTTGATGCACTTCTGGCTAGAAGATTGGTAGAGCAAGAGGAAGAAGCTGCAAAAGAAGCACTTGCAACTGAATTTGACTACATTCAAGCACGACTAAATGCAGATCAGATTCTTGCAGAAAAGATTCAACAAGAAGAAAGGGAGCAATATTCTATTGAGGATAGAGCAGTTCTTACAGACAAAATTTTGCTCCCCAAAGGAAGTTTTCCCTTGCAGAACAAAGAAGTGCTGCTATCAGAAACAAGCCACCAACAATAACTCAGCTTAGAAATCAGATGATCACAGTATCTTGAAAACATTGCAAATAAAGAAGCATGCTGAGTTAAAGTCTAAATCATTTGAGGAGATTCAAGTCTTGTATGAGAGATACAAGAAGCAAGATCAGACTTTTGTGGCAATTGGAACTGAAGAAGATGAAAGAGCAATCAAAAAGATGAATGAGAAGATGCAGATAAAGAGGAAGAAAAAGAAGGTTGAAATATGTTCAAGATGAGGAATTCAAGAGGAAAGATAGAGCAACGAAAAGGAAGTTAGGCACAAGGAGGAAGATTTAAAAGCAAAAGAGAAAAGCATGCCACTCGTCACATAAAGAAGGAGATAATTTGAAGATATGTTACATATAGCTCCTGATGAAAGATAAAAGTGATTGATGCAGAGAGTGCTTATCATACAATATCCCATGAGTTGAATTGCATCATTTTTCCTCACGACTAAACCTCAAATATGATCAAACCACACCAGATGAAGATTATATCTGGATAAGGTAACTAGATAATGGCCATCAGATATTCTTTTCGCACCTTGATGCAGTCCTACAATTTTGGATAAGAAGACTTGAAAGTTATCTATGAACTAGTCATGGAAGAATATAAAGACAACCTTCCGGAAGGTTTTGACAAGATGCTTTGGGGAGATCTAATGATTATGTTCAATCAAGGTGATACTGCAGATTTTTGGGATACACAGCAAAATTGGAAACTTATCATTGAAAATTACAACATTCCTCAGGGTACATACTACATGACAAGATACTAGGACTTGTCAATTACATATGTTTTGTAGAAAACAGATACCCTCTGGCCAAGGAAGTGCTTTCAAACAGTTGGATATTGAAGTTAGAAACTGAAGAAGAAAGCACTAATGCTTTTGAGCTGATCAAAGTTTTGAAACACAGTTAAAGAATTGAAGATTCTAATGAAGATGACACAGTTACATCAGATCATGAAGAGGCAAAAGGGTATGGAGTGTTGGCTAACCACCATACAACAAATGGTCTTTGTTCACCATGTTTAACAGACATAAACCTAACTATCCAAGAGCTCAAACGGCTCTTGGTAAAGAAACCTATCAAAGCCGTTCTATGGTTGACAATTTACACAAAAATTGTATGTATTCTATGCACCATAGTATTTATAACTAAAGCAATGAACTAGCCCTGTAGCTAAACGTCTAACAGAGAAGGCATATCAAATCCGTTTGATAGGCTGTAGATGTTTGCCAAAAACCATATGGTATTCAACTCACCAAGTTTCAAGTACGAGAGTTGAAATGGGTTTTTAGTTGACCATTGAGCATTCACCTTTCGAGTGGCCAGAAGAACTGACTACTCCAGAGTTAATTGGCTAACTGGTAACGAGACATCAAATCCATTTACAATTTCAATGATTCACCTCCTCACAAGGAGTTTAACACACCTGGAAGTGATGAGAATAGACTGAAAACCTTTAAGATTTGAAGTACAAAATTGTCAGGTTGCTATGATACAAGAGTTAAAGACTATTTTGCTGTCAAGATTTGAAGACATAAAGTAATTTTATTTTGAAGACAGAAGTTCAAGACAATCCTCTACAACCCAAGGTGAAGCTTAAAGTAGTTCAAGCTAAAGAATGTTCTGAAGGAACTTGAAGTTCATGAATGAAGATCAAGTTAGGGGAGGATTGTTAGGAAAATATTGTAAACAACTTAGATACTGTAAGTAATTAAAGTTAAGTCTGTTAGTTCAAAGTTAGTTACTGGATAGAGTAAGGCGTTAGTAACTTGTTAGTATAGAAGTTAAGTCTGGTAGAGCAAGTTAAGTCACCAGCATTAACTTAAGTCTGACAGTATTAAAGATAATACTGTTTAATCAGACAGTTAAGTCTGTTTGTAATTATAGTAATAGTTATCACTTAGCGTTAATCTAGGAAGGGATAAGCATTATCTCTTAACGCGTTTAGGGTTCCTTAAGTTTATAAAAGGGACGTAGTATAGTATTGAATACATTATGAGTTTGATAGGTATTCACGAATCAAATAGTAAAAGTAATAGCAAGTTTTATATTTGTACCTTGGTGTTCATCTTGGTAAAGATATAGAGTATTCCCTCAATATTTGTATATCTCGTTATTGTCTCTCATAGTAGCTTGGATTATTCAAGGACTATAATCGGTTTAAGGCTCATTGAATCGCTGTGATAGGGACCTACACTCTGCTACCATTGTAGACTGCTGATCTACCATTCTCTCAAAGTTTAAAGAGTTCTCCTGATGCTGGGTTCAAACCTTTAGGAGATGATGAAAAGAAGGTTACTGAAGAACTAGGAAAAGAAGGTGGTGATCCAAGTAAAGAGGATGAAAGAGATAATTAAGAGAAGGATGCTAGTGTTAACAACACAAACAATGTTAATGCTGCTAGGACAAATGAGGTTAATGTTGTTGATGCAAAAAATAAGCATTGAACTTCCACTTGATTCAAATATGCCTAAATTAGAAGATTATAGCATATTTGAAGATGATGAATATGTTGGTGCAGAGGCTGACATGAATAATTTAGATACTACAATCTAAGTCAGTCCTATTTCAACTACAAGAATTCATAAAGATCATCCTCTTGATTAAGTGATTGGAGATTTGCAATCAGCTCTACAAACAAGAAGGATGTCAAAGAATTTGGAGGCACATAGGTTTGTTAGTACTATTTAACAAAGAATAAACCATAAAGACCTTCAAAACTACTTGTTTGCTTGCTTTTTATCACAAGAAGAACCCCAAAAGGTAATTCATGCATTGAAGGATCTAAGCTGGATAGAGACTATGCATGAAGAGCTTCTACAATTCAAATTACAAGAAGTTTGGACCTTGGTGGATTTACCAAATAGCAAAAGGGCTATAGCCACTAAATGGGTCTTCAAGAATAAAAAGGATGAAAGAGGAATTGTGATTAAAAATAAAGAAAGATTGGTTGCTCAAGGGTACACACAAGAAGAAGGGATTGACTATGATGAAGTCTTTGCTCCTGTTGCAAGAATTGAAGCAATTAGGCTATTTTTAGCATATTCCTCATTTAAAGACTTTGTGGTGTACCAGATGGATGTCAAGAGTGCTTTTCTTTATGGTAAGATTAAAGAGGAAGTATACGTTTGTCAACCACCAGGATTTGAAGATCCAGACTTCCCTGACAGAGTATACAAAGTAGAAAAAGGCACTTTATGAACTGCATCAAGCTCCTAGAGCTTGGTATGAAACCTTGTCAACTTATTTGTTAGACAATGGGTTTCAAAGAGGAAAGATAGACAAGACTTTGTTTATCAAAAGAGACAAAGGTAATATTTTGTTAGTTCAAGTGTATATAGATGATATCATTTTTGGCTCTACAAAGAAGTCATTATTGTTGGGTTTAAAAGACTTCAAGATGATTCTTAGAGTTACTACTACTTAGGTATATATTAGTGCTATCAATCATAACTTAGTGCTACTGGTAATACTAATGAAAATTATGCTAAGTAGTTAGTATTGGTAGTATAAAAGTTACTACTACTAGTTACTGTTGTTAGTATAATTAGTACTATTAGTATAAAGTTACTGCTGCTCGTAGAAGTTAAGACTGCTCAGAGATGAAGACTGAAAATATACTAAGTAGTTACTACTGCTAGTACAAAAGTTAGTACTGCTAGTATATATTAGTACTGCTAGAATAAATTTCAAGTAGTTAAATGCTAGCTTGTGCTCAGTCAACTGCTAAGATTATTACTACCTGCTGGAAGAAATGATTTCGACAAGATGAAGATCAAATTGATTGAAGAACAAGAATACTTACGAAGATAAGTCTAAATTATGTGTAAAGAAGATAATATAACTTATTTGTTTAAAGATTACTTTGTTTATAAAAAGATCTGATAATTGGAAAGTATTGTAAAGCCTTGTAGGACTCCTTTGTGTATCAAAGGAGTCTAGGCAAATGTTAGATATACAACTTTAATGATTCATGAGCTTCAGTTTTATGTAACTCCAAACACAATTAATGAGTGTACGTTTAATATTGAGGCTGAAAGTTAGGTAATTCTGTCTTGTTATTACTTTGTGTACTAGTTATTATAAATAAATCTTTTTAGTATCATTAACTGTATTCCATATAGTCCCTTGTGATATTCATGAAGTCAAAGTATCTACCATATTTTTTTTGGATTTACTCACAACTAAGCTTCATACAAGCTAAGCAAGATCTATTCAAGTGGGATCAGCAAGTGGTATCATAGCTTGTTGAGATACTTTGAATTAAAAGAAACAATCTACACATATCAGAACTATTTGTTTAACATGGAGGCATGATCTTCAGCAATGGTTATTGCTGCAAAACTTCCAGTACTCAATCTAGGAGAATTTGAGCTTTGAAAAATGAGGATAGAACAGTACTTCATAATGACAGATTATGCTCTTTGGGAAGTAATAGTAAATAGAGATTCACCTCTACCAAAGAGAATTGTTGATGGTGTTGAGTAAACATATCCTTCTACAACTGCGGGGGAGAAGTTAGCAAGGAAAAATGAGTTAAAGGCAAGAGGTACACTATTGATGGCTCTTCCAAATGAACATCAACTAAAATTTAATACCTACAAATGTGCCAAGACTCTGATGGATGCCATAGATAAAAGGTTTAGAGGTAATAAGGAGTCAAAGAAAACTCAGAAGACACTTCTAAAGCAACAGTATGAGAATTTTAATGGATCAAGCTCAGAAGGACTTGATCAAACCTATGATAAGCTTCAAAAGCTTATCAGTCATCTAAAGATTCTGGGTGAAACTATTTCTCAAGAAGATATGAATCTGAAGTTTCTAAGAAGTCTCCCATCAGAATGGAAGACTCATACCTTGATCTGGAGAAACAAACCTGATTTAGACATCTTAAGTATGGATGACCTATACAACAATCTGAATATTTATGAAACTGAAGTTAAAGGGTCATCAAACTCAAACCCAAAATTAACAGAATGTGGCTTTTGTGTCTTCCAATAACTCTGGTAGTTCCAATCAAGCTTATGGTTCTAACTCTGCCAATACTGATAGTATGAGTGATGCTGTGATCTATTCTTTCTTTGCAAACCAATCTAACAGTTCATAATTAAATAATGAGGACTTACAACAGATTGATGCTGATGACTTAGAAAAGATGGATCTAAAGTGGCAAATGGCTATGTTGACTATGAGAGCCAAAAGATTTCTAAATAAGACTAGAAGGAAGATTAATTCAAATGGTTCTGAGACCATAGGATTTAACAAATCAAAGGTGGAATGCTATAACTGTTATAAAAAGGGTCATTTTGCAAGGGAGTGCATGGCTCCAAGAGAGAACAGGATCAGAGAACCTATAAGGAGGAATGTGACAGTGGAAACAACAGAGACAAAAGCTTTGGTGGCTCAAGATAGACTTGGACATGACAGGAGTGATCAGGCTAAAAAAGGACCTACAAACTTTGCACTTATGGCATATACATCTTCAAGTTCTTCAAGCTCAGATTCTGAGGTATCTACTTGTTCTAAAGCATGTTTAAATTCTTATGAAACTCTCAAAGAACATTATGATAATCTGACAAAAGATTTTAATAAATCTTAATTAAATGTATGTGCTTATAAAGCAGGTCTAGAATCAGTTGAGGCTAAACTAGATATGTATAAAAAGAATGAGGTTGTTTTTGAAGAAGACATAAAGATTTTAAAACTTGATATTAAGTTGAGAGGTAATGTACTAACAGAGCTTAGAAAGAAATTTGAAAAAGCTAAAAAGGAAAGAGATGATTTAAAACTTACCTTAGAAAAGTTTAGAAATTCATCTATAAAAATCTAAGCAAACTGTTAGAGATTATAAGTTCAATCAAGACTGGTGTGGGGTTTGATAGTCAGTGGTTTATAGTCATATGTGTTTTTAATAGTCAGACAATGAAAGGTACAAATAATTGAAAGAATCATGCTGTTCCACCTGTGCCTGCCAATACTAGGAAACTTCATGCCCCCTAAATATGATTTGATACTTCTGATGAGGGAGAATATGTTTTTTAGTGAGTCATTAACCACTATACCTAATGCTGCACAAGTGAAGCTAAGACAGTGTTCAAAACCAAGTCCTGTTGTGAACCACTTTATTAAGACTGATAAACCGTACATGAGATAGATGAGATCGAGTTAAGTCTAACAGAGAAAAAACCTAGTTTTGCAAATAAAATTTATTAAATCGTAATACATTTGCAAAATACCTAGGGGAGTCCTGGTTAGGAAGATAGAGAACCAAATTTTCAAACTGATGTTTTAGAACATTTTTCTGCATCTTCTTAGATTCTTCATTACCTCCAAACCTTGATTTGATTGCTTCCCAGAGTGATTTAGCATCTGCAACATTGTGAAACTTGAGGAGGTATTCATCAGGTATTGCTAAAAGCAAGATGCTCTTAACTCTTTCCTGATTCCTTTTAGCAGCCAGTTGTTTGGCAGTCTTAGGAGCAGGAGGAGCAGATGTTTCTCCAGTTGGTGCAGGCTCTTCTTCTAGATCTCCATTGACAATAACATCCCATAGGTTATGGTCTGTGTGACAGATATATTGTCGCATTCTCATGCTCCAAATATCATATTCTCCCTTCCTGATGATAGGGATTTTCATTGCTGTGATAGTGGGTGGAGGAATGTCTTGTTCTGCCATCTTACAATTGAGTTCTTCTTATTCAGAGTTTCCACACAAGCTCTGATACCACTTGTTGGATCGTTTACTGAATAGATCTTAACCTTTAGCTTGTAAAGGGTTTGTTCCTTTAGATAATTCTAAAGCAACAATAATGAAACACTGATTTGAACACTATTGATTATGCGGAAACTAATCAATAATGCTAAGAAGAACAATATTAAGAATCACAAAAGAACTTTATATTATAACTTGAATCTGCCTAGGTTACAGATTACAAAACTATGATTGCTAATCGATCTCTATTGATCTGTGTAGAACTATATCTACTAACTATGCCTAGGGTTCCTTTTATAGACTAAGGAAACCCTAATGGGCTTTACAAAACGCGTATAAAGATCATGCATATCCTTTCCTAAGATATCTCATGCATATCTCATAAACGGTACTAACTATTTTATACTAACGGTACTAACTATCTGATCAGTACTAACATTTTGTACTGTCAGTACAAATTACAACTAGCGGTACTAACTAATATAACTAACGGTACTAAGTCAGGAATGCATAATTCCCAACAATCCTCCCCTAAACATGATTGTTGAACTTGTTTAACTTCATGTTTCTTTAGTGTAAACATCTTGTAGACCAGGAGGATGTATCCAAACACTCTGTCAAATCTTGATCTGATCTTTGATAATTTTGACATCTTCAGCTTCATTTTTATCAGCAACATATCTTCTCAGCAACACAGCAACATCCAACTAAGTTGGCTTCGTAGTTTTTGGCAAACTACCAACCATTAACGGATTTGATATTCCTTTACCAGTAGCTGTTTGCTCTGGGATAGCCAATTCTTCATTGTAAACAACAAGGTGAATTGATAACCTTATAGTTTTGAGTAAACTATCAACTATCAATGGATTTGATTTGTCTTTACCAAAAGCCGTTTGCTTTTGGACTAGTCAATGCTTCATTTCCATAACATGGTGCACTGATAACCATATAGTTTTAGCAAACTATCAACAATCAACAGATTTGATTAGTCTTTACCAGGAACTATTTGATCCTTAGATGTGACAACTGTGGTTTGAGCAGGGTAGCTTATACCTTTAGACTTTAGCTTTTGCTCGTTTTATGTGATTTTTGAGTGTTTCGTGGTCGTTTTGATTGGTAATTGTGGTGTTTATATGCATGTGATCGTTTTAGAATTAAATGATCATTTTGTTATGTGTGTTTATATGTTGAGTTAAGTAGTCCATTCTTCGGAATGGGGAGTTTGAGAATGGATGACGTTTTGCATATATTGCTACGTCAAATCTTGATTTTTAAAGGATAAGCGTTTATTGAATGTGAGTGGCTTTAGGAAGGAATGATATGGTTGAAATATGGAAGTTTGTATCAAACTTTCCATAAATAGCAGGTGAATTTAGAAATGAAATGTTATTTTTAGAAAGTGCGGTTTATTGCGTTTTAATAAAAAGGTATAGTTAAAATAACTTAGGTTTTTGTAGAAACTTAAGGTAATGTTAATTATTAGTTAATTAATTTTTTTTATATAGGTGAATAGTAAATTCGTGAATAGTAAAAGAAAAAAAAGGGAAAAAAGGTTTTTTTTTATAAAACTTGGACTTGGACTATTTTACCTAAACTAGGACTCAAATTGGATGGTTATATAAGCAAAGCCCTAAATTCTTTTTTCTTTTCCCTTGTGTGCCGTGAGTTTCATCATCTCAAAACCCTAGGGAGATCATTTTCAAAAGCTAGGTCCAAGATCAATCAAGAGTGTTGTTTAGGTGCTTGTAATCAAAAGGTAAACACATTAAACCTCTTTAATTCTCTTAATTTTTATAGCTTAGTTATGATGGATTTAGGGTTAATAAAAAATACAGATTTATTATGTAATTAATGATTAATATGTTAATTAGATATGAATTAGGAAGGAATCCATGCAATTTTAGGTTAGGGTTTGCATGGATTGATGTTTTATAGATGAGCAGAATTTAGGTCAGATTGATTGACGTTTTTCTCCATGATAGAAAATGCAAATGACATGATTCTTTTTTTTAAACTGAAGCATTTTGAGTCTTCTTTTCAAAAAATCTGGCCTCAACAGTTTTTGAGGTCGGGAAGTTAATCAAATAATGGTTACAAGATTCGTTGTCAAAACTGTGTTTTCAGACGAATTTTGAGTCAACTTAAGTGAGGTGAAAACCATACTTAAGAAGTGTTTTAAATTAAGCCATTTTACAGAAAGTAACTTTCATATGTCTATAAAGTAATCCCAAAAGGTCTAAGGCTAAAATTAATTTTAAGTTGGGTTTTTAAGTCGAAACTTTTTAGTGTGCACTTTCTGGTCTGAATGAAAACACCAGATGGGTGAAGTTTGTCCCTATCAAGGTTAACGTTATGGTGTGGC
>BQNB010041310.1:0-25014 GCA_026074375.1 Tanacetum coccineum
CAAAGTTTCAGTCTTAGTACCTTTGGATTTATCCAAGAATACTAAACCTTACATCAAGCTAAGGAGTTTAAGATCTGTTCATTGGGATCAACAAGTGGTATCAAAGCTTGTTGTGAAGCTTTGAATAAGAAGAAACTAACAACACATACAAGATCTAATTCTCAGTGATAAGATGGAGGCAAAAACTAATTCTATAACTCTGACTGCAAAACTCCCTATCCTCAACCCAAGGGATTATGATCTCTAGTTAATGTGGATAGAACAATACTTTCTCATGACAGATTACTCCCTTTGGGAAGTAATTAAAAATGGTAACAAAGTGCTGAAGAGAAATGTTGGAGAAACTGAGCAGGAATATAAACCTACTATTGCAGAAGAAAAGCAAGACAGGAGGAATGAGATGAAAGCTAGAGGAACTCTGTTGATGGCACTCCTAAATAAGGATCAACTAAAGTTTCATTCATATAAAGATGCAAAATTGCTCATGAAATCCATTGAGAAGATGTATGAAGGAAACAAGGAATCCAAGAAAGTTCAGAGAACTCTTCTTAAGCAACAATATGAGAACTTTGCAGGATTAAGTTCAAAGACAATAGATCAAACTTTTGATAGGTTGCAAATACTTATTAGTCAATTGGAGATTCAAGGTGAAGTTATTATACAAGAGGACATGAACTTAAAACTGTTGAGAAGTCTTCCATCTGAATGGAAGACTCATGCTTTGATCTAGAGGGACAAACAGGAAATAGAGACCATCAGTTTGGATGACTTATACAACAACTTGAAGATATATGAACCTGAAATCTCAGGATCATCAAGTACAAGTCAAAATCCATAAAATGTAGCTTTTGTGTCATCCAA
This sequence comes from Tanacetum coccineum, assembly GCA_026074375.1. Lineage (NCBI taxonomy): Eukaryota > Viridiplantae > Streptophyta > Magnoliopsida > Asterales > Asteraceae > Tanacetum > Tanacetum coccineum. The sequence goes on from BQNB010041310.1 coordinate 862, forward strand.
CAGCAATAGAAGCACAAATGAAGCAGATAACACTGCTTATAGAGTTAGTGCTGCTCATACTCAAAGTAATCCTGCATCTGGAGATAACCTTAGTGATGTTGTGATCTTTGCTTTCCTAGCTAGTCAGCCTAATTATCCTTAACTTGTACTAGAGGATCTAGAACAAATTGATCCTGATGACCTAAAAGAAATGTATTTACAATGGGAAATGGCCATGCTGAAAATTAGATCTAGAAGATTCATTAAGAGGACAAGCAGGAAGTTGGATGTAAATGGTCAAAGAGTTGGTTTTGATAGGTCTAAAGTGGAGTGCTACAATTGTCATAAAAATGGTCAATTTGCAAGAGAATGTAGAGCTCTTAGAAATCAGAAAACAAAGGAAGTGAGAATAGTAGAAGAACTGTGACAGTGGAAACTCTCACTGAAAATGCCTTGGTTGCTCAAGATGGAATTGGAGGGTATGATTGGAGCTACCAAGCTAAAGAAGAGCATCCTACAATACAAACTTTGCATTGATGGCACATACATCTTCAGGAAGTTCTTCCAGTTCAGATTCTGAGGTAGATTCTTGTTCTAAATCATGTATAAAAGCTTATGTTATTCTCAGAGAACAATATGATAGTTTGCTTCTATTACAAAAAGTCTCAATTTCATTATATCGTATAAAGCAGTTGTTTATTTAAAGGAATCAGGAGAAGCTAGACTAGCTCACAATAAGAAAAATGAGGTTGTGTATGAAGAAAGCATTAATGTTTTAAACCTTGAAGTTAAACTAAGAGATAATGCTTTGGTTGAAAACAAAAAGAAATTGGAAAAAGCAGAAAAAGAGAGATATGAGTTAAAACTAACATTAGAGAAGTTTCAAAATTCATCTAAATCTTTGAATAATTTGCTGGAAAGTCAAGTTGTTGACAAGTTTAAAACTGGACTAGGATATAATGCAGCTTCTTCTACTACAGCTTCTCCTGCAGTAGAAAGCTTTGTGAATTCATCTGAGATGTTAGAAAATTAGGAGTATAATAAGTCTAAATCTGATAAGGGATATCATGCAGTTCCCCCACCTTATACAGGGAACTTCATTCCCTTCAAACATGATCTAACGTTTATGGATGAAATAGTTAAAAGTGAGAATATGGATGTTATTACTATTGTTACACCTAGTAATGGTAAAAAAGTTAAGTCAAATCATGAGTCTGCTGATGTAAAAAATAATGGTGATGTAGTATTTAACACCCCTAATTTTTTTTCACGCAGCGGAACCAACTATTTAGCTGTTAAGTAATAGTACAATAGTCACAAGATATAAAGAACGACTCGAAGAGACGTTTTAAAAACAAGAAAACATTTCCATTTCATAGTTTCAGAGTTCAAAAGCGTAATCCCAAAGCATCGTTACCATAATATTACACAGGTTTGACATAAACAAACTAAAGCAATTTTTCATTTAAGGAATGGATTTTTAAATGATGGAACAAAAGTTTAGCGCAAATCCTTCTCTTGAACCTCCAAGCTTTTAGCATTGATTACCTGAGATAAAACATGCTAAAAAATCAACAAAATGTTGAGTGAATTCATAGAGTTTATATGAATAAAATTTAGAACACAAGCATTTTTAATTATCATTGATTAACTTGTTGTACACCAAGTTACTAGGAAACATTGCATTGAGCTCGTGACATCGATCCCTTCGACTAATAAAGATAATTTAAGATCTATTCAATAATAATATTGCCCCCGGGTTAGGTATCTTTGCCTCATACCTATTTACATCTCGATACAATATATCCGTACATTGGGTGTTCCCGCAATGGATGCATCCCCAAACACCGAACCGGGTTGTCAAGCCTATAGATCTATTAATTGTAACAACGGCTACCCATCATAGGCAGTTGACGGTTCACGAAATTAGGGTCTTATGGCAAATGCTACTCAAGCAATTAATATATATATTCGAGTCCAACATACCGAAAAACAACTTGTGTTTAATTTATAAAACTAGCATGTATCTTCCTCGCGGGGTTTAACAAAACATTTAAATTTATAAAGGCGAGGCTATGAACTCACCGAAAGGGCTAATAGATCAGAAGTAAGAAGAATCTTCGATCGAGCAAGAAATACGCCTAAGCACCACCTAAAAGACGTGACGCGACTTAGCATGATAAAGAAAATCAATACATAAAAGTAAATCAAATGATCACGAGATATGCATGGGCTAATATGTAGTAAAACATCTACATAGTTTCGTCCCTCAATTCTTATTTTACCCATGCTTACTTGTATGTTTTAAATTTCAATTCAGAGGTGTCACAAATTTGTGACTAAAAGGAACAAGTGATCCTTATACAACTGACACTGAAAAGTCTAGCCCTATTTTCTGACTTAAAGCTACTTGATGAAAGAGTCAAGTCTTGCCTGAGAGTTCTCAAAAAAAGGATAACAATTACATGTTATGACTCTAAGAGTGTTTGTTACCCACTAAAGGTTTAACTTGCCTCTTTGCTAATGCCATAATTGATAAATCCAATTTATGACACAGGAGACTTGGGTACATAAACTGTTGGGATTCTTGATTTGATGAGACAAAATAAATAAAAGAATGAAACAAAAGGACTAAATCTGGCAACTATGTAATTTTACAAAGATGGAAGATTTTGAAGAATTAATGAAGATTTGGTTCAAGAGATTTACAAGATAAAGACTAGAACAGTATTTAATGTGATTTAATGTGATAATATGAGTTAAATATTTTCTTGTCTATTGAATTACTTCCTTTGTAAGCCATGATCCTCTCCATAAATAAAGAGATCATAGGCATGTAGTTGTAATACATCCATAAACATCGACTGAAGGAGAAGTCGAATAGTAAAGTGGTGTGTATGTGTGTACACCATAGATATTTAGTTTAGTTAGTTAGTACACCATAGTTAGTTGTGTAGCCCCCAATTTTAATAAGTTTGGGGGTAATAGGATAACGTTCCATAAAGAAAACCTTGTTTGATAATATTAGCTTTCTATAATCCGCTGGTGTTCTGTATTATCCTGTAAAACTATCCTAGATGAGCAAAACGATTATCTACATGTGGTTATCAGAGCGGGTTGCCTCCTCGATATCTAGGGATCGAACAAGGTTTTCATGTCGATTTTATTTTTTGATTTGGTGTAAAGGAGGTATATAAAACTAGGGTTTTGAATAGTGAACCCTAACAATATAAGTAAGCACAAGAAGATGGATTCAACAGCAGGTACATGTTTTCCTGGTTGACGATTATGGTCTCATTAGGTTTTCTATGAACTTACTCTAGTCATCATATTTGTTTCGTCCCGCCTTACCAAGAAGCAGTAACAAGAATAGAACTGCTTTTTCAGAACTTAGTACTGCCTATTACGATTTAATACTGCTTGAAGATGTGACTTAATACTGGCGGCTTTTTGTTAATACTGCTAATGGCAGTTACTACTGCTTGGGGTAAATTATTAGTGCTGCTCATAATACGGTTAATACTGCTGGTTTTAAATTTTAATACTGCCTTTGTCGTCCGAAAAAAGGAAAAAAGCAAAGAGAGGTATATTTTAAGATCTTCTAGTTTTTGTCCGAAATATCTATTTGTACTGCAAGCATGGCCGAAATCGAGGATGTTCACACACTTATGGACTCGTTTGGATTCGATAATGATGATGTGTATGGACATTTTTTGACAGTTTAGAGCATGATATAATTCTTAATGGAACAGTATACACGCTCCTTTACAAATATTTGGTTAGTAGAGTATGATACGATCCAGACCCTTGCCATTGAGTACTAGGATACAGTCCCGTTGATGCACGGACTCACAGAGACGCTATTCGGCCATTTTCAATGTGATTTGCCATGCATATAAAACGAAATACAAGAATTATCCAAAGACATTTTACACATAATAAGTAATAAGGCATGTACATGATCTACTGAAGGAAGAGATGATCCTATCCTGCTGATTCGAGAGTCAAAGAGATGGTTAATCGTCTTTTTAGGGGAAGCTTTAGTTCAAATACTTAACCATCTCATCACTCCTATTTGAAATTATGACAAAAAGGGGAAGAGTGCATGGATTCCGAGGGAATCTTCAACTATATTAGCTTCATGGGAAGCTTGTTGCTTAATGGTTTTTGTCAATTATAACTAGTGGGAAGATTGTTGGGTTTATTGATTTGATGATTACAAAACTACATGTGCTTAAAAGAATGACACAACAAGGGCTTAATATGATCACTTTGGTATCTACATAGGAAAATTAAATGCTTGAAGATTTGCTAAAGAAAAGCATTGAAAATTCAAATGTTCAGTTCCATAATAATAAATGTTTATTTCCTTGTATAATATAAAGGTCCTTTTAATGAGATATAATTAAGTCTTTTATGAGCGATTTTAATTAGTATAGGTTCAAAGCATATAATATACTTTCCTTAGTAAGTCTTAGGTCCTCTATTATATAAAGAGACATAGACTCATAGGTTTTATATATCCATTCATAGTTAGACTTCTCCAATGAGAGTCTAGACACACAAACAAAGCGTATGTATAGTAGTTAGCTTATATTAGTTTTTTGGATAGCAGTGATTTTATTGTTTATTGTTTTGTGAGTGATTGTTACTGTTTCATTTATACACTTCTCTAGAGTATCAAAGTGTAATCATTGTTTTGCAGCTTATTATTATGGTGGCATGTTCAAGGAGATCTTAAGTCAAGGGGAAGCATTGTTTCTTTCATGAAGATTGTTTTGTAATATCAAATAGGGGAAGATTGTTGGGAATTCTGATTTGATGATTACAAAATCTTATATGCAACAATGAAGAAAGAAGAAACAATAAGGACTTAAGATGTAATATTAGGTTAGCTTAATATCTAAGCTAGGTTTTTATTGTAAACCCTAGCCTCTCTAGTTTATAAAGAGTGGCAGGGAGTCTGGTTTAGGCATCCATTCAGAATAGTGTGTGTACACAAAGTGTAAAAGATGTAGACGTCTAGTGTAGAGATGGTGTAGCCTCAAGGTAATCAAGGTTTTCCTTGATCCCTGTTACAGTTCATTGATGTAACCGTATTATCTTGATCAAATAATATTGGGGCTGTGGAGAATGTTTGGTAAAACCTTGTTGATAACTTTGTTCTTATTCCGCTTTGTTTAATTACTTATGAACATTGTTATTATCCTAGATTAGGTCTAAACAACCTGAGCTTAAACGATCTAAGGAATCTTTAGGTTTCCACAATTGGCGAATCTCCGTTGGTGTTTTAGGAGACGCCCAATCTTTAATAGATTCAATCTTGGCAGGGTCAACGTGAATACCTCGACAATCAATCACGTGACCAAGGAATTGTACCTTGGAAATCCAAAATTCACACTTGGAGAACTTGGCGTACAATTCTTCCTTCTTAAGTAATTTCAAGATCTGCCTAAGGTGTTCTTCATGTTCCTTCTTACTTTTGGAGTAGATCAAAATGTCATCGATGAAGACAATTACAAACTTGTCCAGATACGGTTTACACACCCAGTTCATAAGGTCCATGAATACGGCCTGTGCATTCGTTAAACCAAAACACATGACTTGAAATTCATAGTGACCGTATCGAGTCCTGAATGCAGTCTTGGGAATGTCTTCTTCTCGAACCCTCAACTGGTGATACCCTGACCTTAGATCGATCTTTGAATAAATACTCGACCCTTGCAGCTGGTCGAATAGGTCATCGATCCTTGGGAGTGGGTAGCGGTTCTTCACTGTCAGTTTGTTCAATTCCCTGTAATCGATGCACATCCGGAAAGACCCATCTTTCTTCTTTACAAACAGAACCGGAGCTCCCCAGGGTGAGGAACTTGGTCTTATGAAGCCTTTGTCCGTAAGTTCCTGTCCTATAAACTCTTGTCATTGACGGCACATACATATCTGTCAAGAAGTTCTTCTATTCAGAATTCTGAGGTAGATTTCTTGTTCTAATCATGTGTAAAAGCATATGCTACTCTCAAGAACAATATGATTCATGAGTCTGCTGATGTAAAAAGTAATGGTGATGCAGTAGAACCTAAAACTGTTAGGAAGAACAACTTTAGACCTCCAGTCATTTAGGATTGGAATTTTGATGATGATAGTGAGGTAGAATTTATACCTATTGTTGAGGATAAAGCTGTTAGACCTAGCACTGAAAAGATAAAATTTGTTAAGTCTGCTAGGGAAACAGTAGAGAAGGTAGAAACACCTAAACATAATAAACACTATCCTAGAGGGAACCAAAGAAACTGGAACAATCTTATGACCTAAAGACTAGGAAGTGACTTTAAAATGATTAATAAAGCTTGTTTTGTTTGTGGTAGTTTTGAGCATCTTCATTATGTGTGTGATAAAAAGGTTATAAGACCAGTGTGGAACAACACAAGTAGGGTGAATCACAAGAACTTTGCTAATAAAATGACTCACCCTCACCCTAATAGAAGATTTGTTCCACAAGCAGTATTAACCAAGTCTGGCAAAATTAACACTGTTGGTGCAAGTGTTAATAGTGCTGTCAGACCAGTTAATACTGCTGGCTCAAAACCAACTGTGAATCATCCTAGACCAATATTAAATGCTTATAAAAAGGGACATTCACAAGTCACAAGGACATTTAACAAGTATTCTAAATACAAAAACAGTATTTTTAATAAAAAGATTAATACTGTCAGGGTAAAAGATACTACTGTTAGGGATAGAGCAGTAGTAAGTGAAAATAAGGGAAAAGGGGTTAATGCTGTTAAGGCCTCAGCATGCTGGGTTTGGAAGCCAAAAATAGTAGTGCATCAAATACTTTCAAGAAATATTCTTACATTGATGCATGAGGCAGAACCAAGTCTATAATGGCTTAGATCCCCAAAAGAGTCTAATTCTCTTATTTTATGTAAAAGGTAACCCACAACAGAAGGAGTACAAGGAAAAAGGAGTTATTGACAGTGGTTTTTCAAGGCACATGACTGGAAATAAATGCTATCTTACTGAATATGAAGATTATGATGATGGCTTTGTTTCCTATAGAGATGGTAAAGGTATAATTTCTGGAAAAGGTAAAATCAAAACAGGAACATTGGATTTTGATAATGTGTACTTTTGTAAGGAGCTTAAGTATAACTTGTTTAGTGTGTCACAAATATGTGACAAAAAAGAATAATGTTCTTTTTACTGACACTGAATGTCTTGTCTTATCTTCTGACTTTAAGCTACTTGATGAAAGTCAAGTCTTGCTGAGAGTTCCAAGAAAGGATAACATTTACAGTGTTGACCTAAAGAGTGTTGTTCCCACTAAAGGTTTAACTTGCCTCTTTGCTAAGGCCACAATTGATGAATCCAATTTATGGCATAGGAGGCTTGGTCACATAAACTTTAAAAACATGAACAAACTTGTGAGGGGAAACCTTGTTAGAGGTTTGCCTTCAAAGATTTTTGAAAATGACCATTCTTGTGTTGCTTGTCAGAAAGGAAAGCAACACAAAGCCTCCTGTAAGGCCAAACTTGTGAACTCAATCAGCAAACCCTTACATATGCTTCATATGGACCTATTTGGTCCTACAAATGTTAAGAGTTTAATGAAAAAGTCTTATTGCCTAGTTGTCACTGATGACTTTAGTAGATTTTCTTGGGTATTCTTTTTGGCCACTAAGGATGAAACTAGTGGGATATTAAAGACCTTCATAACTGAAATAGAAAATCAACTAGACTACAAAGTAAAAGTTATCAGAAGTGACAATGGAACTGAGTTCAAAAATAGTGTAATGAATCAGTTCTGTGAAATGAAGGGTATTAAGAGGGAATTCAGTGTTGCTAGGACTCCTCAGCAGAATGGTGTTGCTGAGAGGAGGAATAGAACACTGATAGAGGCTGCAAGAACTATGTTAGTTGACTCTAAGTTGCCAACCACCTTTTGGGCTGAAGCAGTTAATACTGCTTGCTATGTGCTAAATAGGGTCTTAGTCATTAAGCCTCATAACAAGACACCTTATGAACTTATTCGTGGAAGAACCCCATTGATAGACTTCATGAAACCTTTTGGGTGTCCTGTTACCATCTTAAATACCAGGGATCATCTAGGCAAGTTTGATGGAAAAGCTGATGAGGGATTTTTTGTTGGGTACTCTGTGGTTAGCAAGGCTATGAGAGTATTTAACAAGAGGACCAGGATAGTTGAAGAGACCTTAAACATTAGATTTCTTGAAAATACACCTAATGTGACAGGAAATGGACCAGACTGGCTTTTTGATGTTGATTCTTTGACAATATCTATGAACTATGTGCCAGTTGTTGCAGGAAATCAAACTAATGGTATTGCAGGAACTAGAGATAACATTGTTACAGGTCAAGCTGAGAAGAAGACAGAACCTGAACAAGAATACATCCTAATACCTTTCTGCACAACTGATCCATTAATCTCTCAAGGTCCTAAGGATAGTGAAGAAGATTCTGGAATGAAGCCTACAGAAGTGGATGTAAGTGGAGCTTCAGATAAAGATGGGGAGGATGATCAAGCCACAAGAAGTGAGTTTGAAAGGCTACTTCAACAAGAAAAGCAGACTGTACATCCTAACAGCACTAATAGTATTAATACTGTTAGTACACCTGTTAGTACTGCTGGACCATCTTTTACTAATGATGCTCCATCATCACCAGTTAATGCTGCTAGAACTTCTGAGGAACATCTATTTGAACAATTTTCTCCTTTTGAAAATGCATTTACTCTTCCAGATGTTCCAAATGTGTCTCCAATGGATGATAACACTGTAATTTTTGTTGGTGCATATGATGATGAAGATGTGGATGGACAGGCTGACCTCAACAACTTAGAGACAACCATGAATGTTAGTTCTATTCCTACAACAAGAATTAACAAAGATCATCCAATTGAACTAATAATTAGAGACTTGCACTCAGCTCCACTAACAAGAAGGATGTCACAACAAAATCTTGAAGAACATTGTTTGGTGAGCTACATTAACAAGCAGAGAAGAACAAATCATAAAGATTATCAGAACTGCTTGCTTGCCTATTTTCTCTCTCAAAAGGAACCCAATAAGGTGATTTAAGCTTTGGAAGATCCAAGCTGGATATAAGCAATGCAAGAGGATCTTCTACAATTTAAACTTCAAAAGGTTTGGACACTGGTTGATCTACCTGATGGCAAGAGGGCCATTGGAACAAAATGGGTATTCAGAAATAAGAAAATTGAGAGAGGAATTATTGTTAGAAACAAGGCAAGACTGGTTACACAAGGTTACACCCAAGAAGAAGGCATTGATTATGATGAGGTTTTTGCTCATGTTGCTAAGATAGAAGCAATCAGGTTATTTTATGCTTCCTTCAAAGGTTTTGTAGTCTACCAAATGGATGTCAAGAGTGCTTTTCTATATAGAAAGATAGAAGAGGAGGTATATGTCTGTCAACCTCCTGGTTTTGAAGATCTAAACTTTCCAGATAAAGTCTACAAGGTTAAAAAGGCTCTCTATGGACTACATCATGCCCCCAAGAGCATGGTATAAAGCATTGTCAACTTATCTGTTTGACCAATGTTTCCCAACAGGTCAAATTAATAAAACATTATTCATCAAAAGACATAAAGATGATATCCTGCTAGTACAAGTTTATGTTGATGATATCATCTTTGGGTCAACAAAGAAAGAGTTGAGTACTGAGTTTGAAAAGCTGATGCATGATAAGTTCCAAATGAGTTCTATGTGAGAACTTACGTTTCTTTTTGGGAATTCAGTTTTCAACAGAAAGAGTGATGGAATATTTAATTAGCCAAGACAAATATATGGCTGAAATATTGAAAAATTTTAATTTTGCAACTATAAAAACAGCAAGCACTCCAATAGAGACAAATAAGGCTTTGGTTAAAGATGACGAAGCTGAAGCTATAGATGTTCATTTATACAGATTAATGATTGGATCATTGATGTATTTAGCAGCTTATAGGCCTGACATAATGTTGTGCCTGTGCAAGGTTCTAAGTTACACCAAAGATTTCACATCTTCATGTTGTGAAGAGGATCTTTAGATACTTGAAAGGTCAATCTAAATTGGGTCTTTGGTTACCTAAAGATTCGACCATTTGACTTGGAACTTTTTCAGATAGTGTTATCTGGTTCTAGTCTTGACAGAAAATCCACAACAGGAGTTGTCAGATTTCTTGGCAAGAGACTGATCTCATGGCAATGCAAGAAGCAGATAATAGTTGCCAACTCTACTACTAAGGCAAAGTATGTTGCTACTACTAATTGCTGTGGACAGGTGCTCTGGATCCAAAATCAAATGCTTGATTATGGATTCAACTTCATGAACACCAAGATTTATATTGATAATGAAAGCACCATTTGTATTGTGAAGAATCCAGTGTTTCACTCCAAAACTAAGCACATAGAGATAAGGTACCATTTCATCAGAGATTCTTATGAGAAGAGGTTGATTCAAGTGATCAAGATTCACACAGGCTACAATGTTGCAGATCTTCTCACTAAAGCACTTGATGTTAGCAGGTTTAACTTTCTACTTGCTAGAATTGGGCTACTTAATCTCTGAAGTATTGTTTGATAAGGATTAAAGTTCATAACGTTTAATCCATGGTCATGCATAATATGGACTCCTCATTAATTCTTACATGTCTATCTAGTCTTTTCTAGTGTGCTTGTAATGAATAAAGGCATGTTGTTGTATAATTATTGAAAACAAAGTTAAAACTGTTAAGGAAAATATTAATACTTCTAAGTATAATTAGTACTGCTAGTTAAAACTGTTAGTCATAATTAAAACCGCTAAACAAGAAAATACTTTGTATTGTGTATTTTTGGTTTTAGACTAACATTTGTAGGCAAGCATAATAAAGTTCTGGTATAGAATTGAGGGGAGGCTTATGATGTCAATATGCCCAATCAAGAATTAGAGAAAGGAATGTACCATCAAACAAAAGTATGTATTGTGACAAACATCCTAGGAAAATCCAAAAGAGGTCCAGGACACTAAAAGATACATCACTCTAGTGGTCCCCCTAAAAAAGGTGGTGATGAGAGGCTGACATGAAGGAGTTGGGTGACAGAATGTAAGGGCTGCCACTAAACTTCTTCTAGCTTAAATCTGTGCAAGGACAGCGGTAACAAAAATTAAACCCAATCCAAGTCAACAACTTAACAAGCCAAGTCCTTATGAAATTGTTCATGGGTGGAGGTACAAGGTGTCAAGAATACAATATTGTGGGGTGTAGATGCTCAACTCGGTATGGGACACATCTAAATAGTCCTAAATGACCACCTTTCTCAAAGTTAACGCATTTAGAAGTGGGGAGGACAGTATGCAACTAATGGATTTGATGGTACATTATACAAAACTGTCTGCATTGGTGAGCTCAAAAGAATAGAGAGATTTGTGATATAAAAACAGAAAGAGTGATATGGTAAGCCAAAAGAAATAAGAGATTCAGTGAGCTTAAAAATAGAAAGAAAGATGTGAGTATGAAAAAAAGATCGAAAGAGTTTCAGGAGAAAAAGAATGAAGATATTGTGAGATTAAAAATTGAAAGAGAGCTTGTGAGAATCTAAGTCTATGATGGAAATGCTTGTTGGAACATCATTAAAGTTTATACTGCCAGGCATATTTTAATGCTGCTGGGTAAAGTTAGTACTATTAGGCTAAAATTAGTACTGTTGGTAACCTGTAGTACTAGTTTTGATGCATAACAGAATTTTTGATTAATTAAATAGCCGTTGAGATATTTCCGCAAACAACTTTCTCATAGGGGTCTATGATTTGGAAAATTCTTGATATTTCTTTCTCTTATAAGATTTCTTCCTTATAAAGATTCAATCTTATTAAGCCGGTCAAATCAAAACCCTTGGCGATCTCTATAAAATCTTAATTAACTTTACCAAACTCTCATATTCTCATCAACAAACATAAACCTAGAACTCTATCCAACTCACGTCCTAATGGCTCTTTGGAATTCTGTGATACCCACAACATGGTCGCATTCTCTTGAACAAATCATAGGGATGTGAAGATTTTCAATCAGATAATGATTTTCTTACTATAGTCATTATGAAATAATCCCTATAAGAAAATCCTATATCATACTTCACTCATGTCAACTTTTGGGAAACTGCACTGTAAGCACATCAGAGAATGAAAAAATAGAGATAACTGCTACCATTAATGGAAGAGTCAAGACTATTACTGAAGCATCAATAAGAAGGCATCTCAAGCTAGAAGATGATGATGGTATTAGATCACTACCTAATACTGAAATTTTTGAGCAACTTGCTCTTATAGTGTATCTTCGAATTTCTACAAGATGACCTGTTCAAAAGGGACAGTTATTTCCCCCACAATAGCCAATCTTAATACATACTATTCTTCATTGCCTAAGTCCTAAGAAGACTGCTTGGGAGCAGTTTAGTAGCAACATAGCTACTGCTATTATTAGTCTGGCCACAAATAGGACTTTCAATTTTTCTAAAATGATTTTTGAAGGAATGGTAAAAAATTTAGACAGTAGGTCTAAATTTCCATGATGATCCTAATTCCATAAAATCTTTTGAACAAGCAATAAAAAATACACATTCTCCCTCCACAAAAAGAACTTATGTTTGCTCTTTCACCCTTACACAAAAAACTATTCAGCAACATAAGAAGGTTTCCAAAGTTTATACTGGTAACATTCCACTATTCCATTATGCTCACTGCACCTGAGTCATCTCCTTATGAATAACATCTTCACCATCCTTATCACCCCAAACACATCCATCCATATCTTAACAACCACCTACACCACCATTCATGCAAACTATCCAAGATGCAAAAGAACCTGCTACTATGCCTCATGATTCATCTCAACCAAGGGTTCAATCACTTGGCAGTTATGAGGGCAGTTTGACACTCAATGAATTAACAGTTCTTTATACAACATTATCCAAGAAGGTGGAGGATTTGCAAAATGACTTAAAGCAGACAAAATTGACATATGGTGCTGCTTACACTAAGCTCATTCTGAGGGTCAAGAAGTTGGAGCACAAGGTAAAGGCAAGCAAATCTAGAAGAAGGGCAAGATGATTATATCTGATAATGAGGAAGATTTAGAGGATTCTTCCAAACAGGGGAGGATAATTGCTAAGATTGATCAAAATCCTTCTATTTCATTGGTACATGAAAGGTACAGATGAAAAGGAACTTCATGATTTTAGAGGATGTTGAAATTTTGGAAGGAGGAAAGTGCTGATACTAAATTCTTTTTAGAATAGCTACTAAAAACTAGTAGAAGATCTTGGTAGTGGTGAAAAGAGTGAAAAATAAGTTAGTACTATTGGTGTTAGTACTGCTGAAGCAGAACTTAGTACTGTTATTTTTGAAGTTAGTACTACTACAGAAAATTTAGTATACATCAGAAGGAGTGCAGAACAGAGAAAAGATAAAGGAAAAGCTATCATGAAGGAAGATGAATCTGTCCAGAAGAAGTCAAAGAAGCAATTGGAGCAAGAAAGACTTAGCCACGAAGCAGCTATTAGATTGCAAGAAAAGGTTAATGAAGAAGAAAGACAAAGGATTTCTAGGGATGCAGAAATAGCTAAACAACTACAAGAAGAGATTGACACAGCAAGATAAGAACAAGAGAAGTCTGATCTTGAAAAAGCATTGGAATTGCAAAAGCAGTTGGATGAAAAGGAAGAAGTTGTAGTTGAAGCTGATCCAACTCAAGTTATTAATTGGAGTGATCCTGTTGTGCTCAGATATCATGCATAACAAAATAGATCTTTCTCTAAAGCTGAAGTAAGGAAGAACATGTGCATGTATTATGAAGAATAAGGGGAGGAACAAGCAAGTCCCATTTCAAAGGAATGAGCCTATAAATATAATTAGACCTATACTTAAAGAGTATGGATTAAATCAAATCTTTTGTACTAAGGATTATAAGATTGAAAAGAAAGTGATGAAGAGATCTGGATTTGATTTTCAAAAGCCACCTGCTAAAAGACAAAAAGTTAGAGAAGTTTCAGGGTCAATTGAAGAACAATCTGCAGGAAAAGAAAAAGAAGTATCGGAAGAAGAACTAAAGAAACTGTTAGTAATATTCCAAATAAGAAGTGTAGTTTCAACAGAGCCACAGTGATAAAGAAAGTATTATGGGTGAACTAAAGAGGTTATATTGAACAGATGATAACACTACGGAACTTCAGAGATATATTCATGATCCAATGATATGAAGATTGTATGATACATTGTGGTGTTTACCATGTGTCTACAAAAGAGGACATGACATCTTTATTGCTAGTTGAAAAAGATAATCCACTGCAAGAGCACTTATGACTTTAATGTGGATAACAAACTCAAGAGGATAATCTTCAGAGATGCAAATGAGCTTTAAGGAAAATCTTATATCAGTAGAAAGACCAAGAACTTGAATGTTTTGAAAGAATCCTCCTCAGGAGCCAAAAGTTTTAATTCAAGAAACTTGATGATTTGGAGATAAATCATAAGTTTAGGAGAGGATTGTTGGGAATTAAAGGTCTTTACACTTAGTACTGCCAAGTCAAAAAGTTTGTACTGCTCAGATTATAACTAACAATACAAAACTAGTTAGTACTAGTAGAGTAAAAGTTAGTACTACTAGTACTAAACTTAATATTGTGAAGAAGAACTTTATGCTGGCTGCAGCCTGAAGATTAGTACTGATGAAGAGTTAAACGTGTTTTGTGATATGTATGGACTTATATTGTGCATATCTTATATAATTAGAAGATATGTTGATATCTGTTGGGAATTATATTTTGAGTTGATAAGACAAACACGAATGAAACAAGATGGAAACATAAAGGACCAAAGTTGTAGTCAAAGAAATACAACACAATGATAAGAATTTAAAGATTTGTCAAGATGATGATAGAAAAACTGATTGATTTTATCATTATTATCAATATTAGTTTCCATATAAACCTGACTCCTTATACTAGAAAAGAGAGATCTAAGGCGAATAGTTTGAATTATCCATCATTAGATCTCTCCAATGAGAGTTCTAATAGTTAGATTATTAGTTTATGTAATAGTTCATAGTACACTGATAAAGACGAATAGTAAATAAGTTTTATGAATAAAAACCTGTTCAATAACATTGTTGTTTCTTATTGTTATTCCGCTAATGTGATCAATGTTATTATATCCTAGATGGGCAAAACAATCTGTAAAGCCTACAATTAAGCTTTTATAGTTGGTATCAGAGCGGGTTTCTCTTGATATCTAGGGTTTATACAAGGTTTATGTGTCATTTTTATAAAGAAAAGATGTTCGTATTAGTTTTCAGTGAAGAGGTGAATTCGGTGACACTAAGGTTTCACAAACCCTAATTTAGTAGTAAACATTGTTTTTCATCAGTGTTTTGCTGAATGAATTCATTACCTTTCATGGTTATTTAGTTTGGTCGTGATGGTTGATGATTAAACGACAAATAATGGAAACAAGAGGCCTAGATTGAATATAGATCGCTTGGTGTAAAAGATGATTTGTAGATGAAAAACAGTTCATTCATGGTGTTTTTACATCAGATAAGGATGGATATTGGTGTTTTTATGGAACATTATGGACCACGTGAACGTTAAGAATAAATTAAGGGAATGGAATATAAAACCCACTTGTAGGTTATGGATTATTAGATTTGGTGTGGCAATTTTTGGGATTTGCTAAAATGAGAATTGTTCATTTATTTCCCTTAATAAATTTGGTGGAGTTAAGAGGAAGAATGGTATGGATGTTTAAAAGTCCTTCTTGTTGATATAGTATGGATCCTTATTGATAGGGAATATTTTGTTTCCATATATTGTAGGTCCTTATACAACCGGATCTGAATGAGCTTAAACACTTATAGTCTTTGAATAATCCAAAGATACACTAAGATACAATGACTGTGGTAAATCATCTCGCAGGAGGTGTTAACGCGGAAAATCAATATCTATACCAAGACGAACACAAGAACAAATACTAAAATTGCTATTACAATTACTAAATTGATGTGAATACTCAATTCAACTGATATATTTTACAATACTATACTATTTCCTTTAACAGGCTTAATTGAACCCAAAACTCGTTAAGATATATGCTTATCCTTCCTAAATCAACAGACTTAACTGTCTGACCAAGCAGTATTAACTTTAATACTGCCAGACTTAAGTTAATGCTGGCAGACTTAACTTACTCTACCAGACTTAACTTCTATACTAACCGTACTTACTATAACTAACAGACTTAACTTTAATACTAACAGTATTAAGTCTGTTTACAATATTTTCCTAACAATCCTCCCCTAACTTGATCTTCATTCATGAACTTCAAGTTTTTTTTCGTACTTTGGCTTCACTTTGGGCTTTAGAGAGGATTCTTGAACTTCTGTCTCAAAAATCATATGTCCTTAAGTCCTTCAAATCTTGACACAACTAGCCATCACAGCTATTCATCAACCATTGTATCACAACATTGACAATTGTGTAGACATCAAATCATAAGTTTCGATTCAAATCTCATCACTTTCCAGTGTGTATAACTCCTGTGAGAGTGATCATCAAAAAATTTAAATGGAATTTGATGTCTCTTTACCAGTTAGCCATTAACTCTGGAGTATTCAATTCTTTGGCCACCAGTAAGGTGATGTCCATGGTCAACGTGAAAACCATTTCATACTCTCAGTACTGAAACATTGGTGAGTGAATACCAATTTTTTTGTGGCAAACCCTTACCGCCATCAAGGGATTTGATTATAGCCATTACCTGTAGCTATTTGCTCAGGCTAGTTAAACCTTTGGCACCTAGAAAAGTAAATTCGTGGTGGATTGAATAACCATGTCAACCTTTGTTACATAAAACTTGGTGATTTATAACCAACCACTTTTTGGTAAAGTTTCAACCTCTAATATGGATTTGCACTTTGTCTTTACATCAACCATAATATATGGACTAGTTTTTATGTTTTGTTCCACTGCATTACCACAAGCCATAAACATTTGGCCTAGCCAACTCTTCACTTAACAGAGTATGGTGAGTTGAAAACATACAACATATTTGCAAGTTGTCAACCATAGTACGTATTTGAGAAGTCTTTACCCAAGAGCCATCTGCTCTTAACTAGCCCAGTCCTTAGTTGTTAACATGTGAACGATAACCATTTGTTGTGTTAGTGCATAGCACCTTCACCAAGTGTTATCCTTCTCATCTTCTATCCTAGGTTTTTAAACCTTACAAACTTCACTACTTTCTAATTCCAGCTTGTTTTTCCATCATTTTCAACAATCTATAGCAATCCTCATTCATCTTTCCATCCAAAAGCTTCATTTTCAACATAGTTTGACATACCTCAGCAGATAAAGGATACTTTCTATCAGACAACATGTAAACATCCATAGACTCTAAGTTCAAACAATGACCCGACAAGTAGTCATATTTCTTCCAACTTATAATCTTTTGCTATCCATCTCACACCAATAGAATCTGTGCTAAGAGGTTTCTTCAAACATAAATTCTTAAACATTTCTAAAATCCCTTTCTAACATATCCTCTGGCCCATTCATTCATATCTATTCATCACAATTCTATACAGCTCAGTAAGGTCATCTCTAGATATAGATTTCATCATGGCACCAAAATTAATATATACTATATCTGTTCCATCTTCCCTAACAATTTGATATACTCCTTTTTCTCCTTGCTTAATAATCTTATAGGTAGCTACACTAGGTGTTTTCATTGCTACAGGAACAGGATTAATAGGAGTTTCAGTACCTGTGACAGTTTCTTCTTGCTCACCAACCTTATCTGAATCTTCAGAGTCATTCTTATCCACACATGTATCATTCCCTTTCCTAGCCATTCTGTTGTTCTTCTCTTTCCAGACTTCTTGTTAGGTTCATCCATCCTTTGATCATCATCTTTATCTTCTTCAGTCCTTTGGAGTCTTAGTCTGAAAGCTCCGTTCACTAAATTCTTTTCAAACTTTCTTTAGTATCATAAAACTTATTGGAGCAAAGGAACTCAACCTGTTCCACAAGCTTGTCAAACTCTTTCTAGACTTCTTCAAACTTAATTTTCCTCACTGATTTAACTTCCAAAGTCCCTTTGATTCTTCAAGTATTCACATATAAGCAGTGTGGGGGGGGGGGGGGGGGGGGGTCCCCCCCCCCCCCCGGGGGGGGGGGGGGCTTTTTGGGGGGGGGGGGGGGGGACCCAGCTATGATTGTCATGGGCTAGTTTCCTTTTTGCTTGGCAGCTTCTTTCTTCAGCAAAAAACTTCTTTCTTTGATTCACAAGATCCACCATTCTCTTTGCAAAATCTTCTCCTTGAAGTTCACTTCCAAGCATGCTCTTTGACAACTCTGCATTAGCTTCAAGCTTTGCTCTAATCAAATCCCAATCTTCATTTGTATAAGCTGACCTCAAATTGTACTTGACTTTTCTTTTTCTTCTGTTGCTCATTCAACTCTTCTCTTCTGCAATTTCTTTGTGCTAGAAGAGAATCCAAATGAATTTGCTTAGCCCTCTCTTCTTCTTGTAAGGAATCCAATCTGATTGCTTCTGCAAGACTAGCTTCTTCTTGCAAAATTTGTTCCTTTGACTTCTTTGGAGTTCCTTCAATGAGCATAGGAGCTTTTCCTTCTCTTTGTTCCCTTAGCTTCATCACAATTACTAGCTTGACAAATACCAGTATTAAGTTTAATACTGCCAGTATTAATTACACTGACAGTATTAACTTCCTCACCAGCAGTATTAACCTCACCAGCAGTATTGACTTGTTCAGCAACATCATCAACCTCTTCTTGAAAGTCCAAGCTTGAGACTACTTTCTTACCTTTAGTCTCTTTTTGGTCATGCGCGAACTCACCCCTTAAATTCTATCTATATAAAAATACACCAAGGGACGAAATCATGCGAGATCAAGAAAACCGGAAGCAGTATAGAGTGTTCCCGGGTCGTTATGTCCCAACGAGGCTAGAGATGGATTATCGAAAGACGATTGATGATTGGTGTTTGAATGTAACAAGGAATGTTTGTGAATTAATACTGAAAGCAAATGCACATAAAAATTAAACAAGAACATAAACTAGAACAAGCATTAAAGCTAGAAAAGGCAAAACACTAAAAACTTTTACACTAAGGCACAAATAAGCTCTAATAAGCTTAAGACAGACAAATAAGCTAAGCTAACTCTAAATAAGCAAATACAAAAAGCAATTAAGCTAAATTAAACAAGATAAACACAACAGTACTAATAACAGTACTAACAGTATTAACTACCAGTACTAACTTAGAGTTAGTACTGCTAGGCTTAAGTTAGTACTGTTAGCTAAAGGTTAGTACTGCTAGCCTTAACAAAGCACAATTAAACAAGAAATAAGCAAATAAGCTAAAACAGAAGGTTAACTACCCAGAATAAGCACTTAAGCATTAGAATAAGCAACCAGAATAGACTATAATTGACAAATAAGCTAGAAAACTAAAACTGATAAACTCTTAAAGTTATTTTGAAAAGACAAATAAGTTCTACTGAAAACAGTACACTAAAATAAGCTTAATCTACTCTAAAAAGCTAAAGAAATCTTAAACAAGCTGAAATAATAAGCTGATGAGCTCAAATTGAACTGCCAGTACTAACAGTACTAACTTGGAGTTAGTACTGGTAGTGTTAAGTTAGTACTGTTCCTAAAATGAACTAGCAGTACTAACTACAGGTTAGTACTGTTAGTTGAAAATACCCCTTAAAAATCATTTTTTCTTTCAAACTAATTAAAAACAGATTATCTATTAACAAAATGAGACACTTATAAGCAATTATGATTAAGATTAAGCACTTAAATAAGCTGAAATGGCCTAGCAGTGTTAACTTATAACAAGCAGTTCAGCTGAAAGTAAGAATAATAAGAAAAAAAAGATAGACATTTCAAAACCCGTGCTCAAAACAGGGTCAAACAAATGAAGTCTATAAGCCTAGCTTGCATAAAGCAAGCAAGTTGAGAGTCCAAAATCCCATCCAGTTATCATCCCCATAAAATAAGCGATGTATATTTGAGAGTGGATATTTGTGATTTTCTCTTAATCTACTTAACTTTTTCTCTTACTAATGAAAACAGCTTATTAGTAAGCTGTGGTGCGATTTTTTTTAAACACAAAACAATATAATAAAGAAACTTAACACTTATTGTAAATTTAACATAAAAACTTCAAACTTTCATTAATCTTGAAAAAGTTACAAAGCTTAAAGTAAAAAGCTGTAAGACTTAAAACAAACTGAAAATAGCTAAATTATTTATAAGATAAAAACTATAAAAACTGAAGGTTCTCCATGCCACAAAGGCTTAAAAAGGCTCTATTTATAGCCTAATTATATGACTTGCATCTTGTGCATCTTTGGAGAGAAAAAAACCAAGTGTTCTATTTGTGTGAGGAGAATCTAGAGCAAATCCCAGCCTTTGATTTCTTTTGAGCTTCTTTTGAGATAATCTCAGCCATCGAAATGCTTTGGGAATGGAGAGGGATTGCCAACATGGACTTTATAAAGCTGGGGGGAAAGTAGGGTGAATGAAATGATTTGGTAGGATGTTGAGTGATTTTGCAGGAGAAGTATGGGAGCAAAAACAGGGTGCTGGCTGGTTTTGGTATTGGCGGGAGAAAGGTTTATACAAGTTGGGTTTTTGACAGAGAGAGGTTGAAGAGATAAGGGAATGTTTGGTTTGTTACAAGAAAAAGCCCCTCCACGATCTTTCTTCTTTTTGCATCCCTTTTTTTCTTTTATAAATGAAGTTTCCCAAAATTGGCATAATCAGCCCTGCCTTTGTTTTTCCTTAATAATTCCAACTTAGGGGTATGGCATTTTTTGACCCCTCATTACATTTTCTTTGCTTTTTTCTTTCGAGTTGACTTTAGACTTTGATTGGGCTCCGCCTTCACACACTTTTCCATCCCGTGTCAGGTTTTTGCGCTTTTTGCTTGTTTTTCGTCTTTTGAGAGATATCCGTATCCTGCACGAACACATTAGCCAAAACAAGCTATATATGCATTTTTGAGTCCGTTTTTATGTTATTAGCATGGTTTTTAGGTAAAAGGTAAGTGTAATTAAGCACATACCAAAATCCCCCCAACTAAAATGTTGCAGAGTCCACGCAATGCTATTAATAAGCACTCGAGAAACCAAAAAAAAATATCAAATCCCCTCGCTAATAACTTGGAAAAGTAGCCAATCGTTTATCAAAGGAATAAAAGAATCCACTAGCCTCGCAATCCCGTTCTCATTTTTTTTTTTTTGGATTTTTCATTTTTTCATACATGTTTGACTTCCTTTATTTATCAACAATGGGATCATAGAATGAGAAACGTTCGTAGAATAATCCACGGACGTCCTGACGGATAATTTCATCGTCCCCGATTTTTTTCACAAGTCCCAAGCTAAGCAATTAAACAAGATCATTGTCGATATAAGTTTAGATGTTAAGCCCTCATACTTATGACTTGTGAACTTTTTACTCCCAACATGGATATATGATTTGAATGTGTGTGCTCGTTTCAACCATAGATCAACTTATTTTCATAGTCATAATTCAAGATGAATCACGACTCAAAGCAACAACTTATTAGGTACTTGTAACTTGATTTTAAACCATAGAACTTTTTGCAACATATTTATCATTTTCATAAGTTCTTAAAGCTAGGAATGTGTTGCTTAGTTTGAACACCTACCTAGGCCTCGCTCCCTAGTAGGATATCACAACCAACGACCGGTGTTCTTAGTTTGAAAACCCACCCCGTTGCTAGCGTAGTGGGAAATCACATCAACACCTTCTTCCTAATATGGCTAAGGATCGGTGTCTTAGTTTGAACCCTCACCTAGACCTTTCTTCCAAGTGAGATATCACAACACACCAAATCCCTAGAAGTAAAGACGTCTTAGTTTGAACCCCCACCTCGTGGTTAGCGGAGTGGGATATCACGACACATCTTTTACTAGCTCCATATGATCAAATGTATGCTTCATTGGCATAATTACAATATTCGTGCATTTTTGCATTCATACTTCATTCATGCTTCTTTGGCATTTTATCTTTCAAAACCTTGCTTTTAAAGAATCAAGTTACAAATTTGAAGCTTTTTCTGAAAACATCGATTGACTTAGTTGAACAAGCACGTATGATTAGGTGGATTAGAAGCTTATGGGAGAAAAAGAACACAAGTTATTCATATAAGTTTTGAGACGAATCTTGCTTAACACATAAACTTATATTTAACTCTATCATTTCTTGTTCTTCACCTTTTTAAAATTCAAAGCAATAGAATTCGTGAAAGCTCGGCCTGAAGGAACTAGCTAGGGCTCAATACGCCCGATCGAGTCAAAAATTATTCTCATTCTACCCAAAAGAAAAGTCAAAACTGTGACAAAACACTTATTTTATTTTTGAAAATTTTTTAAATTTTTTCATTTTTTTGGTATTTTTGCAAAAATTTTGGTGAAAATACGGGATTACGTGGTAACAATGCTGCAGGCAACAATCAAATCGAAGATACCCCCCCAAACTAGTACTAAACATCGTCCTCGATGTTTTGAAGGGTACTACGTTATCCTAAGGCCGTTTATGAAGTATGCCAAATGATAAAACGTTAGTCGATTAGATTAGGATATCGGGATTCCCAAAATGAAGCTGAGGATTTGAAGCTCGAGTGATCGAATAGACAAAACCGAGAGCCTTCACAATCCGGGCAATCCTGGACAATAAACAACAACAACACGAAACACGGGTGATAGAAAAGACAAGCTATCTCACACAACAAACAACACTTATTCATACAATTACAACTACGGATAAGCATGGGTTGCCTCCCACGAAGCGCTTGTTTTAGGTCCCGACGCTTGACCTAATCCCCCATACTTGAGCTTGTCAAGGGGGATAGAAATGGGGATGACGAACACCCAAATTTGGAGTGTTGTCTCCAGAAATCAACATCGGGCTTTTCTGATGAAACAACTTGGAAGCTTTCAAGCCCCGATGTGATGGAAAAGAAGGAGATTTCTCCTTAGAAGCAAGAACACCGTGATTAAAGACTTTGTCTTCATTTTTGGATGAAAATGTAAGTAAAGTATCAATCACGGGGGAAAGAGGAGCAAGAATTTTCGTGGATTCGACTTCAATGCATATCCCCGGATCGTAAATCTTGTTTCTATCTCCGGAAGGAGAATAATCATCAAGATTGGATCCGACATCATTATTTGAAGGAATGAAGTCGAAATCCAATTGAAGGGCGGGATGGGTGGGCAAAATATTAGGCACATCAACGGGGATGTCTTCCACCACATCAATGGTTGAATCTCCCGAATCGGGATAATCAACATGAAATGATTCGAACTCGGGAAGGAAGGTAGAATTGTTGTCATCTTCCGAGTCGAAATCATCACTCTCAATACCCGGTGGTATTGATTTATCACCATCAAGAAAAATGTCAATCTCCTCCATAAGAGAGTCACTATCCTCGACCGGGATAGGAGATGGAGAGAAAGACTCGGTAGGATTTTCAGAATTAAATTCTTCCGGAGGGCGGGGAGAAGAGTTGTCGTAAAGCAAACTCTCCAAAAACAAAATATCACCCTCCGGATCAAGGTTGACATCATCAATTCCCGGTGGAATTGAGTGGCGAAGAGTGAGTTCACCGGCGAACTCATCTAGAAGAGAATCGATCTTTTGAGAATCATTAATCGAAGTATCTCGATGAAGCAAAGATTCTAAAAGATCGGATTCGGCATTAAAACAAAGATATTCAATTCCCGACTCACCTGTCACAGACTCTCTCATAATGGGGGACGAGCATCTTGACACTATTCCGGAAACGGAATCGGACGAATTAATGAAAGTCAAACAGAAGACTTCAGCTTGTTTTACCTTTTTCTTTGTATAAATAGGGCTAGTGAGCCAAAGAGAAGAGGAGGAGAGTAATTTTTAGTTTTTAAGAGTGTAATATTTTTGTGCAAAAGAATACTCCTTAAAACTGATGTATATATAAATAAATTCAAGGATCAGGATCCGCGAAATCAAAGAAACCGGAAGCAGTACAGAGTGTTCCCGGGTCGTTATGTCCCAACGAGGCTAGAAATGGATTATC